>JAODUH010047147.1:0-19611 GCA_027564835.1 Typhlichthys subterraneus
CACCAAAAGTTGAATTTGTATAATGCTTTTTTACTCAAATTTAACAGGGGTGCCAATAATTGTGGAGGGCACTGTATATTAAGTGTATAAGTATATTAAGATAAGTTATTCTCTCCTCCCTCAGGATTACAGGGGAGTGTGTGTGACTGGTTGCTACAGTGCCCGGAAGGCTACAAATGTGTATCCCAGCCCCACAGTGCGAACCACAGCTGTTCCTCTGTCTGTCACTATGACCACTGCCACAACCACGGCATCTGTACCCACCACTCAGGACAGTTGCCGGTTTGCCGGTGAGAACACTCACGCGCACACACACACACACACGCACACACACACGCACACACACACGCACACAACACACACATACATTTGTTTAATGTTGTCATGTAATCTGTGTGTGTGCTTCTTAGCTGTCTCGTAGGTGAGCATTTCTGGTACATGGGTCTGAGGTGTGACACGAGGATGACGCGGGCGCGGCTCGTCGGGGTGTGTCTCTCCATCCTGGTTGTCATGGTTACCCTAATTGCCATTGTGGCACTAGTGGCGGTGCGGCGCTACCGAGCCATTCTGATCCAGGCTAAAGTGGATCAGACACGCAGCAGGTATAGCATCACAACATGCGGAGTAAAGGCAGGGGCAGTCATTCTCGAGAACGCTTGCTAAGTTTGAGCTCAAATCAAAACTACCATCTGTGGCTTTGTTGTTGTGAGCGGTGGTCGCCTCTTTGTTTGTGTTCCCGTTTACGTGTGTGTAGAATTAATTGTTTCGACGCGCACAGAGAACGGTAAGATAAGGGAGATATTTAATGAATTTGACAAAACGTTTATTATCTTGCATTTAGCTTGCAATAGCTGACTATACCTTAAAGTGTGCCGTGGTTATATTGGTTGCCACATTCTAACGAACACACACACACACAATTCAACACAGGAAATCAAAATCTATTGGCTTAAAACTGTACCAATAAATAATAAAGATATTAGATATTTTCCTTTGTGTTTGTGTGTGTGTGTGTGTGCACGCGTGTGTGTACATACACGTGCGCGAATGCACAGTTACCGCAGGTTCAACCATTTTGACGAGCTGTCCGCTCGATTTTGGCTGCGCTCGTGGACAGGATCGGCAGACTCCCTGGATAACCCTGCCTTCACTCGCTCTGACGAGCTACTACACCTGCGGGCGCTCGACCGCACCTGCTGTTACCACGACGACACACTGTCACTGGCATCTACCTGCCCCAGCAATGGAACGCGCCTTAACACGGTCTTCCCCCACAGGTACAGTATACAGAACACACACACATTTCAATTAGCTGATGAGGGTTTAGGTGATTGTTGGTCCACTGTTTATAAATACAGGATAGTCTGGGTATTGAACTCCCAGCTGAAAGGTCATTCACTCAATACCCAACATGGACTATTTTATAAGCTGAAGGTGTCTGCTAAATGTCCATAATGTGGCAAATGTAAAGAGCAACAAAGTAAAATGCACTTGTAGTCTTGCTTATTTATGACCACAGCTAGCTGTATGCTTCTCCGCAGTGTTTGTTTATGTATGTATTTGCTCCCCTCCTCCCATCTTTGCATGTAGCTCCCAGTATGGGTGGAGAGGGAGCATGATTAGCATGGGCGAATGCGGGTTGGACTCAGGTAAGGCCAGTGACCTGTCTGTCTGCAGTTGGCCAGTTGAACCAATCCAATGGACACCCTTCCCACTGCTACAACAACTGGCCTCACACAGGACAGCTACGGTGAGTGAGTGAGTTTAAATGTGCTAAGTTGGGACACAGTAAATGTGAATTATATTTTTTCCCGTGTTATTCCATGTGTAACCAGGTGGGGGCGTCAAGGCCACGGTCATATTGTGAAGGCATGGAGCTAGTAGACCTGGGGAAGAGCTGGACAGCATAACAGGCTGTACTCACATGCCTGTGCATACACGCGGGAACATCCCCGAAAATTACACACACAATGGTTTTTGACAAATGTTTTAAAGCTTTGTTTTGAAAAATACAATTCTTAAACTGGTTTATAGTGTCTGTGTCTTATCTTTTCAATTTTCATTGTCCGAAATAACTTGTTTTACAATGACACGTATGCCAATGATCATATCTTTCAGTGAGAAACCATTTGTATTGAAATAAAAGTTTCAGTGATTAAATAATGAGTTGAATGTCCTAATACCTCTTGTTAACAAAAGGATGTAGTACCACCACACGTCATTGCTTATCTCATAATATCACATTTCAGTGTCAGTTACAGTCTTTCTCTAACCCTCTGTTTCTCTAGACGAAGCACACCACACACACCCCTCTGATGCAGTACATTACATTGGAATTTGATGCCATGAATGACTGAGACTTCCCAACACACACACCGTAGCAAACATTCAAATGTGTGTCTCTCATGATGGTCTAGCAGTGTGTCCTGTGAGGGAATGCATCAGACAGAACCGACATGGCACATGTTGAAGATGGGAGCTACAGGGAAAACAGGAAGATGGGAAAGGAAAAGGATGGGGAGAGAGAGAGAGAGACCAGGGAGAAACACCAGCTACCTGCTAGCTTCTTCCATATATGGTCTTAGAGCTGAAAGCCAGGCCTGAGTTTCTATGTGAGTGAGCAATGTGGGGAGGGTGTGTGTGTGTGTGTGTGTGTGTGTGTGTGTGTGTGTGTGTGTGTGTGTGTGTGTGTGTGTGTGCTGCTGTGCGTTTCGAAATGACAGTGACTGTTTTGTGAAATGGCAAGTGTTGCAAGCAAATGCAGACAAAACCCCCAGTGGGGGCAGAGAAACTGACAAGGTGTCTAGTTACCAGCATTTCTGATGCTGCTCTTCTCTCCCTCTGACAGGTCAGACACGTTTAAATAGTGACCTGCTTACAAACATGTGTAGGCACACCCAACTTAACACTCCCAAAAATCTGGGAGATTAATTTATTTCCTCTGACTAGTCACATGACCTGAAACAGTACATTCTTGCCCCCCATGTGACTTACTCAATATCTCCTTATATGGAGGTCATCCAAAGGATGCCCGTACTTCCCTGAGTCCATAGTGTGTGTGTGTGTGTGCGTGTGCGTGTGTGTGTGTGTCAATATCCTGGTCATTGATTAATCCCCCTCTGTACTGTCTTTAGCTACTCTCTTACAACAACAACTGTGTGTGTGTGCGTGTGCGTGTGTGTGTGTGTCAATATCCTGTTCGTTGATTAATCCCCCTCTGTACTGTCTTTAGCTACTCTCTTACAACAACAACTGTGTGTGTGTGTGTGTGCTCTCGCGCATGGGTTTTGCATTTGAGTAAATCTGTGTGATCACTTCCTGTGTCCAGTTGCAGATGAAAGACTGTTTAAACCCTATTTCCTGTCTGCTGGTAGGCTAGCTTCATATATCCTTATTTGGACCACATACAGCTGTTGAGAATTCCTTGGGTGGGTTTACGGTCTTTGCCCATGTTCCCTTATTGAGCTATAGCATCTTATCTCACTAATTAAACGCTGGTCAAGTGACAAGACAACACTTTGCACACAACAAAATAGTGTTTCTATCATAGACATATGTTAATCTATACCCATCCATCTTGAACAGGTGTAGGTGGAAGTGAACGCACTTTGCTTGTGTATTTGACAGGGCGTGTGCTCATACTGTACGTGTGTGTGTGCGTGTGCGTGTGCATGTGTGTGTGTGTGTGTGTGTGTGCAGTATGAGCAGGTATGCAGTTTATGCTCTATTTGTTGATGCACGGTTGTCTGACTAATAAAACCAGAATAATTGTTCAATACATAAACACTCATATATGTTTCCAGTAATGACACACCTGAACCCGTTATGATATGTATGTAGGTATATATGTATACATGTAATGTGCATAGAATGGAATAAATACATATTTTTTACACCTAAATTTGGCTTTTTAAAATTTGTTTTAAATGTAAGACATAATGTAAGAACTCATACCCTCTATGTCAACTATGTTGATCTGTAGTCCCTAAGCATGCATAATAACCTACACCCAGTTTCAGTCTTCACTGATTTCGCAATGAGGCCATGATTTGTTGTTTCATGATCAACACGTTCGGATACAAAACGTCTCCATACTTTTTACTACGGCAGTAAAGGTCATGCATTAAAATACTAATCACACTAAAGCTGCTCATCCTTTTGGTTCATTTGTATATTTCATCCCTTCTTGTCAGCGCGCAGACACATAATCTAAATGCGCCACACCCAGTGGATGCAGCCAGACCAATCAGCGGGCGCTGTGAGGAAAGTTCGCCTTTTATGGGTAGGGGCTGCGGCACACTCTCCCATAAAATCCTGCAACTTTGACTGTATTGCAGTCAAGAGCTGACATCGTGCGCAAGTGGTTCACCCTAACAAGTCTCCTAGCCGATACCTTCTGTCACAGGTAAGGCATTCCTAACCATTGTTTGCAATTAGTTTGTGATGCCCAGCATCTAGGATATTGAGAATCAATTCCCTTTCGTGTTAAAAGTTAGAACATGAAATGGTCTCTATTCAATTCATATTGGCTGACCTGTCAATGTTTGTAATCGGTTGTGCCCTTGCCTAGTGTATTAGTATTGTATCGCTAGTTAGCTTTATATAAACTAATCGTGTTCGAGTATGCAGGTTATGGATAGTTTTTTCTACGTTATCCTATTGGTTATAACTCTTGTGCCCGTTAATTCAGTTTTTATTTACATGATCATTCTCTGTCAGCGGCGTTTGATCATTTGCCTAAGTTGATTAATGCACTCTGGTAACTCTGCCCCGTCAGAATGAATGGCTGCTACAGTTCGCTTCTCGGGTGTCACAAGTGCAGTAGACTTCACGACTGAAGGCTCTCACGACTGAGATTAAAAATGTAGCCAATATAGTGCGCTAGTCTTACTGGAATTGTACCGTCGCCATTATATAACTGAACTACATGGTGGTGGGAATGTTCCAGTAATTATTTACTGTGCACTGTAGGCATCGGGTTCGTGTGGGTGGTTAATGATTAACGTAGTTTAGGGAGCTGTCGGTGTGGCTACTGTTTAGTTGAAATCCACACGTGGGGAGGCATCTCTGGCCAGGCATTGATGCCAACAGCCTTAACCTGGTCAGACTGTTTCCTTATATGGACATGGTGAGACTGAAGAAGAAACGGTCCTTGTGTCCAGCCCTGGATTTTTACTGGAGCGTGCCCTACTGCGACATCAAGTGTCTATGCGGTGTAATGACAAGACGTGTGTGAGTAATGGTGTGCGGTAAACTTAAACTCTTCTGCAGAAATGGATGAGGAAATCGCTGCCCTCGTTGTTGACAACGGCTCTGGCATGTGCAAAGCTGGCTTTGCAGGAGATGATGCTCCACGTGCTGTCTTCCCCTCCATTGTTGGACGTCCCAGGCATCAGGCATGTTTTGTTTTTTTGTTTGACTTTATTGGCCTAATTTTCTTTCCAGAGCTATAAGCTAAGTAAAATATTCACATGTTCTGCCAATAGTTTGTTTTTCCAACACATTATATTTGCCTGCCTTTCAGGGTGTTATGGTGGGTATGGGCCAGAAAGACTCCTATGTTGGTGATGAGGCACAGAGCAAAAGGGGAATTTTGACCCTGAAATATCCCATTGAACACGGTATTGTCACTAACTGGGATGACATGGAGAAGATCTGGCACCACACCTTCTACAATGAGCTGAGAGTTGCCCCTGAAGAACACCCTGTCCTCCTCACAGAAGCTCCCCTCAACCCTAAAGCCAACAGGGAAAAGATGACTCAGGTAACTTGATGTTTACAACACTGTAGTGTCCTCTCTGAAGATGGGTGGATGTGCAACTACTGCTCACTGTCCTTTCCCTCATGCTCAGACACTCCAGGTTTCCTCTTTCTCAAGCTGATCTTTCATCTCAGGAAGTTTCAGGTGTCTATCCCCTCTGCACTCTCTAATCAGGCGTGGCTCTATAACGCATGGCTGCCTGTCGCTGTTAATGCATGAATCTGTAAAGGAGACTCTCAATGGGATGCAGCTAACCATGATTCTCACAGCTAGCTTAAAGGCCTCTCTTGGCATGGTGTCTTGCTGTAGAACAGACTGTTCTCTAGAAGCTTCCCTTTGCTATTTACCTCAAAGCTAGCGCTTGGTTTGACCCATCAGTGACTATAGTAATGACTCTCTTGTTCCTTCCCTCCTGTTTATCCAGATCATGTTTGAAACCTTCAACACCCCTGCCATGTATGTGGCCATCCAAGCTGTGCTGTCCCTGTACGCCTCTGGTCGTACCACTGGTATTGTGATGGACTCGGGTGACGGTGTAACCCACACTGTGCCCATCTATGAAGGATACGCCCTCCCCCACGCCATCCTCAGGTTGGACCTGGCTGGCCGTGACCTCACAGACTACCTCATGAAGATCCTGACTGAGAGGGGCTACAGCTTCACTACCACAGGTTAGTGACTGGCTACTGCATGCATTCTTACAGGTTGCCTGGTATTTGTAGCATGCCAGCTCCTTAACTGGTCTCCTTGTTTCTCTCAGCCGAGCGTGAGATCGTGCGAGACATCAAGGAGAAGCTATGCTATGTTGCACTAGACTTTGAGCAGGAGATGAACACTGCAGCCTCTTCTTCCTCCCTGGAGAAGAGCTATGAGCTGCCTGACGGACAGGTCATCACCATTGGCAACGAGAGATTCCGTTGTCCTGAGGCGCTGTTTCAGCCCTCTTTCCTTGGTGAGTCATAACCCCCTGCGACTGTTAAGGCTGCGTATTTGCAAGAATCTGGCGTTACGATTTGCTACAGTAATATAATTGGTGGCAAACTGTCGTAGCAATACTAATGTGTGGGGCTGCTGCATTAAAGACTAATGTGAACCTGCTCGGGAACAGCAGTCGCGTCACCAAAAGTGCACTTGACATTCTAACTCTCTGACCAACACTCCTCCACAGGTATGGAGTCTTGCGGCATCCACGAGACTACCTTCAACAGCATTATGAAGTGTGACGTTGATATCCGTAAGGACCTGTATGCGAACACAGTGCTGTCCGGTGGAACCACCATGTACCCTGGCATCGCTGACCGCATGCAGAAGGAGATCACTGCCCTGGCACCCACCACCATGAAGATTAAGGTGAGAAGGCTACCTGTTCTGTATAATTTAACTAAGCTTGCATGCGGCATCTTTGTAACGCTGTGTTGCCATTGTTTAAAATGCCTGGTTAATCTCCCTGCAGATCATTGCCCCTCCTGAGAGGAAGTACTCCGTATGGATTGGCGGCTCCATCCTGGCTTCTCTGTCCACCTTCCAGCAGATGTGGATCAGCAAGCAAGAGTATGATGAGTCTGGCCCCAGCATTGTCCACAGGAAATGCTTCTAGAGACTTTGTCAATATACTCTAAGAACGCACCACTGCAAACCCAAATGACTTTGGCTCTGCATACATGCCTAGCACACTAACACTACTGTGTGCAGGGCGCCTAACACTCCCTTCATATCTTTTCCTCATCGTTGTTGTACATGCCCCCCCCCCCCCTGATGGAGAAACCCTACAGGAAGTGTTTGCTAGAACATAAGGGCAGTATGTAGAACATGACGCCTATTGTGTATGTCATTCCAGATGTTTGTCTGTTTGTTCACCACCTTATTTGCCTCTATGAAGGTTCATTCCCTGGTGGGCTCGCTGCCCAACAGACCTGTAGTATTGCTTAATGTGTAAATTATAATCTGAAACGTTTTTGTATTTCAGCCTTATTGATACTTGGTCTGGTTGTAGGTCGTTATGCAAAAGACAAAAGCTGTTGCCTTGTGTGAAGGTTTGTGTGGGGCTCTTGCCTCTGGTGTACATTGACCAAAACTCAATAAAAATGCACGTCTGAAGAAATGTCTCCCTTTTTTTTCTGATGGTCAACTATGTGGGTTTGGTTTTCTAGTGAACTGCTGCTTTAGCTTGCTGTCTTTAGTTGTGGTGGTCTACCTATTGCAAAGTACTTGACCATACTGTCAACTAAATCCCCAGCATTTATTAACTTGATACTAGCTAATTTGTATGGCAAGGAGAATGCAGTAGGGCTGAACTGGACTACATAAATGCATCAGTCAACTTTTTAAAACACTATGTTGCAAAGGGTGGCATAGGAAACACTACAACTAAATGTTCTATTTTTATCAAGCGCCCTGTAACATACACTAGCCTAATCACATTACTGTATGTTGTAACCACTTAATTCACAATTAGCCTTAGCAGGTTTTTCTTTTTCCTTCCAAGCAATACATTATTTAAACTCTCAGGTTTAAGGTTACGGTCTGAAATCCATGCCTATCCACTGCTTTCCAGAGATGGTTAGGCCTATAGGCACAACTTCACTGGGACGGACACTGCCAGTCCAGAAGCCATTTGACATGTATTATATGGGAAAATACACTAAACCTGGAAGCGCAGCCATGTTTTCCAACTTGTATTAAATTGTTTTACAAAATGCATTAAGAACGAACGCATAGTAAAACGTATACATGAGTAAATCATCCTAGAAATGGTGTATAATGGATCTATTAAGATGACGTCATTATTGGGTGGGCAAAGTGGCCGGACGTGTGTCCATCTTAAATAATGTTCCGACGGAACTTGGGAAGCAGCAGCACAAAACGGAACGTTATTCCCTCAGTGAAGGTACCGGTAGTTAATCTTAATGCTTGTATCTTGTACAATTTGAACATGAGTTTAGGAATTCTACAGGAGGACGTTGACAATCAAATTATACCGGTGAGGTTTGCTGATAAACATTTGTTGGATAACGCTTACTACCGGTTACATTACGGCGGACAAGCCCCTATACTGCTACGGTACCATACTGTAGTAGTAACGTTCCATTTGAACTATCTTGATTTTCTGCGATAGTACACACCGGTACGGTACTGGTACTGTAATATTTTATTGACTGTAAATACGTAACATGTTGTAACATTTTGTCCTATATCGTAAAGCACGTACCAAGATTTCAGACAAAATTGGGTTTGACACGCAGTAATAATATTGGGGAAACAGGTTGGGTCTGTCAGGTTTATTTTTATGACACTTTGATTTTGTACACTGCAGCCTAAATAGGTACTGTAAGTCTACCGGTACATGGCGAATATGCATTTTATGTGTATTACTCTTCTCTTGCAGGCCGTGTGTAATGAAGATGTGATGTCTTCTGCCACTGTGGGTATATCTGATTTGTCTGATGAGATATTACTAAGTATCCTCCGCCACGTTCCAGTGTGTGACCTGCTGATAAACGTGGCGCATGTCTGCCGCAAGCTACACTCACTTTGTCATGACAAGACCCTACTTTCACGTGTGTGTCTATCTAAGGACTACACGGTAATATTACGCAACCAGAACAATCTGTTGTGACATTGTGTTTTTACATGATCGTTTAACACCCAAAACCGGAGATGAACTGCATTTAACTATTAACCATTGTTTTCTGTTGGTTCTGGTTACTATATCTAGGCCAGTGACCTATGTGTGCGGAATATATTGAAGCAGCTCGCCAATCATGTGCAGTTCCTTAGCCTGAGTGGATGCTATTGGTTGTCCGGCTCCACTATGGAGCATCTGGTTCACTGCCGGGCCGTGAAGCAGCTGGATCTCAGTGGCTGCCGCCTTACTTCGCTACGTCTCTCTCGGCTGCTCTCGTCCCTCTCTCTCCTAAAAGCACTGGCCTTCGATGTGTCGCCGGGCTTTAACTCAGCTCAGCTCAGCTCAGAAGCCGTGGACTCATTAAGTCGTCTGTCTGAGCTGAAACAGACACTGCTGACACCGAGCTATGGTGTGGTGCCCTGCTGTGCCCAACTGCAGAGGTTAGACCCCACCTGATTACTGGGGGCTTCTCTCTCATGATACAATGATACATTAAAGGTGGAGTCAGAGATTGTAAGAAAATACACTTTTTGTCAAATAATATATATATATATATATATATATATATATAAAAATAATATCTCCTCATGGTCTGCTAGCTGTCTGTCCTGTGTGAGCTCTGGAAAAACAAAACGACGTTTCTTACACAGCCCTGGCTCTGTAAATGGCAACACAAAGTGGTGAAGACCGCACCACACTATCCCAGATTTGGCAATGCATGTCCAGTTTTTGGGGGCGGAGCTTCTGAGGGAGCACCCTGTTGCATTGGAGGGAGAGGTGTGTTTGTTTTGATTGAGTTGTTTGTTTTGATGGAAATATTTTCTTTCTGCAGCATCGCTGACTCCACCTATTAGGATGAGTGCCATTTACAGTTGGACTGAGAACATTGTTTAACTGAGAGCATTGTTTAACTGACAGCGATTGCAACCAGTAGCTTCTTTGTGCACATGGTCTGTTACCAGTCTAATACCATAACACTGCGTTTCGCAGATTAAAAAATATGTGCACTGACATTTGTGTTACAGCTGTACGTGTGTTGATTTCTGCATTAGGTTGGCACTGCAGTTTGATATCCCAGATGTGACCAGAGAGGGAGTTGGCGTCTCCTGCCAATTGATGGTGGGCCAGAGTAGTGTGCCACATTACCAACAGCTAGAGGAGTTCAGTGCTAGACTGGCGCCAGGAGAGGTAGCAGTGTGTGTGTGTGTGTGTGTGTGTGTGTGTTTGAGAATTCTTCAATAATACTGTATGTGATATATGAATGACTTTTAATGATGTACCTGATGACGTGTGTCCTCAGGTAAATCAGACCTTGCTTCTCCTCTACCTGGCTGTGTTCAGCGTGCATATTCCTGAGCATCTTCGAGTCTTCCTTGTGTCAATTCCTGGGCCAAACCCCGCCCACTGGCCCGCCGCCACCTCATTGGCCCGCAGCTTGGGTCACCACGGTGACCTGGACGCCCTTCAGCTCCCTCGCTCCTGGTTGGATTGCCCCTCTCTGGAGCGTGCGCTGCAGGGCAGCAGCCCCAGGCACCTGAGCTTCAGCCGCTGCCCGGCGCTGTGGCCGCTGGCCTTCAGGTGCCTGCTGGACGGCGGCGTCAAAGACGCCTCGCAGCTCCTCAGCCTCAACCTGAGCGGAATAAGCCACGCCCACTACCCGGAGTGCAGCGGGATACGCGGCGGAGGCGAAGACCAGCTGGTTTCCGGGACGATGAGCAGATTGGCGGCGGCCTGCTCGGAACTCAGGCACCTGAACTTGACGCACACACACTACCACCACGAGGGCGCGCCCGGCCCCGGCGGTGAGGCACACCTGTGCAGCAGCCTGTCAAAACTCAGCCGCCTGCGCTCCCTCGCCCTGCCGGCCTGCGCCCTGTCCGACGGCTCCGGTACACCCGCCACGCACACCGCCACGCCTTCTTACCCCTTACTGGGGCTGAAGAAGGCCCCGCGCACGGGTCTCCAGAGCTACAGGCCAGACTCGGAGCCGTCTCTCCCCAGGGACAGCATCGCAGGGCTGGCCCAGTTGTTGGCCGGCTGCCCTCTCCTGGAGGTCTTGGAGCTCACCGGCCACGGCTTCATCTCCGCACTGCCGCGGCTGGAGCCGTGCGCCCGCGCCTGCGTCGAGCCGCGCGGCATGTGCGCGTGGGCTCGGGAGGTCGGTGACGCACACATAGCGTCGCTGGGGGCATTGCCACGGTTACGGCGCCTGGCGCTGGCCGGGCTGCCGGGGATCCTCAAAGGGACGGGGCTGTTGCAGTTGGCCAAGAGCTGCTCAGATCTGCAGGCTTTGTCACTCGCCAACCTGGGCTCTTTAAAAGCCATGGCCTACACTGCTGCACTGCTGGATACACTAAGACACTGCACACAGCTACAGGAACTCCGGTTAGAATGCATTTCTCTCTGTGTGGGGGAATTGATTACATACAGATGTAGCCTATAGGTCCACTGGCCTACATTCATCAAACAAGCATTTTGTTTTCTCCTGGTAACTGAGTCTCTCCATACAGGCCAAAACATAAATACACTTTATATTGAAATTTAAAGGAAGCGTCTTGTTATCAAAAGGTGTTACATTTGGGTAACTCCTTAAAAACACCAATTACTGTATACAGGTCTAACTAAAAGCTGTTTTTAAACTGTGTGCTATTTCCTCTGGGTGTGTAGGTTGGAGCAGCCTTACCTGAACGCTAATTCGTTATTCTTTGAAGCGTTGTCATGTTGCACTCGTTTGCAGCGTCTCTGCATCGTCTCACGCAGTGGAACCTTTGACCCCGTTGCCACGGAAACCTTTGTGGAGCAATGCCGGAGCATCACTGTGTGTCACATGTTCATGGGCGGGACCTTGGTGGCATGTCGTACGCTGCAGAAAGCCTTGCTAGATAGGTGTGTGTCTGGTGGTTATGTTCTGCACTTAACCTATACTGCTGATTATGTTGTCATATGCATCGTGCTTTCTTTCTCCTGGCCTTATTAGGTTATCTGCTGAGCGGCCAGCGTTGAATGTGGTCATCTATCCGTTACAACACGAAGACCTGCCCATGGTGATTAGAGATATGCCTTTAACACTCTTGGATCAAATAACCTTATTCCAGAGCCATGTGGCTCAAGGCTCACCGCTGTCGGCATGGTGACACCGTAGGCTGTACCGATGAAGAGACAGAAGTTTACAACAATGATTGGTACACTATAACTAAAGGCCCAGTGTGCTTGACTGGTTTCATAGCAAGAAAATCAAAGTAATCTGGCAACTATTCAATTACTCTTTAATGGTATATCGTCTGCTGTTAGTTGGTGAAATGCATATATACTTTACAGTGATGCATAACCCAAAACAGAAATTACCTTTCCTGTTAAGGCTCTAGACGTTAGAGCACTTGGTGTACTCAATAACATTGCAGGGTGGAGTTGAGCCTTGCACTTGATGGTATACTTCATAATGAATATGCCACCCAGCTGCATTTGAAAAACCATTCATTAATGTTGAATTAAACTAAAATGTGTCAAAAGATATGGACCACTGGACATTTATTTTGTAAAATATTTGTACCGAGCATTTTAAGGAACCTTGTAATAAACTGTAAATATTCTCTGCTTGTGTATGACTGATTACACTTCAAGATGCCCTTACCTAGCCTCGCGAGATTCAGTTTTATTTCGCCTTGAGAATCAGTCTGGAATCATTTTTGTGTCCGAGTAGCAACTGAACTTTCCAATCAGCGTCGTGTTTATAGCTAAACGGCCGTGATTTATGTGTGCCGACAGCGAAAACGACCAGATTGTGCATCCAATCAACTGCTAAGCATTTGTTGAAGCTACCTGCCATTCACAAACAGTTTAAATGCATGGCTTCCCAGACAACAATTCCTCTGGCATGTCAGGTTAGTCCTTATCTAGGTCATCGCCAAAATAAAATGCAATCCTCATTTTAGCCATATGGAGGCAGTGATGCGCCTCAGATAACCTGACAGGCGTGTTAATCTATAACGGATAAATCAGCACAAATGTAGGAATTCTCAATGACGCTATAAATAAAACCGTCTGTCCTACGTACCCATAATGAAATCGTGTCACATGTGACACAAATGCAATTTCTCATGAACCAACCAGACCATACCAGGCCTGAATTGGTGTATTGCTCGAATATCTACTCGTCGGGTCTTGCCATGAACCTCGTGTTGCTATAATCCGTGTGTGTGTTGTGAACCAGCTGCTAGCTACAGTTTACTGATCTGTAGTTAGCCGATAGTTATTATAACGTTAAACTTATTAAGATAACAAGTAGTTAAAATGTTGAAATGTGTAGCTTGTGCGTGTCTGCGAAACGGGAGAAGAATGCATATAGCCAGATTTAACTCAGTTGACACGACCAAGAACATTTCCGTAATACAAAATACATTTAAATGGTTGACACATGATTTGTTTACCGCCGCTAGAGTAACTTCCATTAGGCATATATCAGTAACTGCAGGATCCGCCGAAGATGACGTTATTGCGCGCCGCACTGCCCTGAAAGACCCAGAGGAGAGCGACCTTCGTGGGTCAGACTTTGGCTCACTGTCTAGTGATATCTCATCAAAAAGATCCTTCCGGAAAAGCAACCCAGAAATCCAGAATCTAAGATTTAATGACGATGATGATGTCTTGGACAAGCCATTGTTTTCTGGGAAGAGAAACACACCTTATTGGTATTTCTTACAGTGCAAGAAACTGATCAGAGACAACAAGGTTAGTAGTGTGCGTCAGTGTCATACTTTTATTTTTGCATTGAAAGCTCTGAATTAATGAATGTTTAATTGTTTGACGTTCTGTCTGCAGCTGCAAGAGGCTTTGGATCTCTTTAGCAGAAACATGCTGAAGGGGGAGAGACTGCAACCACAGGAATATAACTACACTATTCTGATAGGAGGCTGTGGCCGTGCTGGACATCTCAAGAAGGCCTTTAAACTCTATAATGATGTAAGCGTGGATACAGATCTCGTCTTATGTGTGTGTAATCATAATTTGTCATACTTGCTCAGGGACATCAGTACATCTGTATGTGTAACTTCAGATGAAGAAGAGAGGTCTAGAACCCATAGATGCCACCTACACTGCGTTGTTCAATGCCTGTGCCGAGACACCGTGGAAGCAAACGGGTCTCCAGCAGGCGTTGCATCTGGAGCAAGAGCTTCGTCGCAAAAATTACCCTCTTAGTAGCATTACGTACCACGCTCTTCTGAAGACGCATGCAATGACCAATCACCTTCAGGCCTGTCTGCACACTCTCAGGGTCAGTAGCAGTTCACTACCAATGGGGGTGTTTTATATGTCAAGAGCAGGTGCAAACTATTCCCCATATAATAGTGGAGAATTGGCAACAGATATAGTGTGAAATATACCAACAGACCGGGATGCTCTAGTGTTGTATGCATGATGCTGACCATCTAATATATTCATGTGGTTGTGTGTACTGTGCATGCGTCATATGTTTAGGAGATGCTTCAGAACGGGCATCCTGTAACTCAGGAGACATTCCATTACCTCCTTATGGGATGTCTAAAGGACAAAGAGACAGGATTCCGGCTGGCTCTGCAGGTAGGTAGGGACATGCTTATGTGCAGCCAACTAAAGCAGGTGTGTTTATTTTTCATGTGTGCCTGCTTGCTTGTTTGTCTTTAGGTTTGGCGCCAAATGCTGAGATCAGGGCTAGACCCTGACTCCAAGAACTACAACTTGCTTCTGCGTACCGCCAGGGATTGTGGAATTGGTGACCACTCCCTTGCCACCCAGATTTTGCTGAGTCTTGATCGCTCAAGTCAGACGGATATGGACAATGTTCACTCAAAATCGGAGCATAGTCCGGTAGACGTTGACCTTCTGGAAAGACAGTTGTTTGTCCAACCTGGTCATCTCAGCAAAAGTGACAGCAGTGTTTGTAGACATGTAGGGACTGAAGATGGGTCCTTTGACAGAGACGACACCAGCCATATGGTAGTAGTGCCAAATGTCTCTTCATCTTCTCAGTTGCAACCAATTGGGGAGCCACTTAATCTCTTGGACTTTTTTGAGAGAAAAAGGGAGGGTGTGATCTCCCTTGGGACTATAACTAGTGCATCGGATAGGTTAGCCCTAATAGGAGGGGCCAATGGCTTTCTAAAGAAGTTGACTGCCAATGGGCTCTGTCCAGACCTCAAAACATTAACGCTATTGGCTGATACCATGGAGACAGACAGCCATTCTCTTGAAATGCTTCTGCAGGTTGCTAAGCAATACAGGGTCAAGCTAGATGTAGCATTTTTTAACTCTGTGATTCGCAGAGCAGCCAAAAGTGGGGACCTGGATGGAGCAAAGGTACATTTGAACAACCTGCACTAATGCTATCAGTGTTAGATGATTTTTGCATATGTGCATACAAATCTTTGTATTCTCATATCTTTTGCCAGGCTGTACTGCGTGTGATGCGAGAACGAAATGTTAGTGTGGATGTACAGACATACGGAAGTCTAGCACTTGGATGTGACCGACAGAAGGATGGTCTACAGTTACTCAAGGACATAGAGGTGAGAAAACAAACCCATGAGGGCTTTCTAGTTTAGGCATCAAACTTTTACTTGTGGGATTGTGGTTTTGTTAAACCTTTAATTTAGTAGCTTCCTTCCTCAAAATTACTGTGGGTCCTCTACCTTACAGTAGTCAACCTTCACTTGCTTGTGGTGACTCACAGGTGTATTGTTCTGCCATTCACTTTCAGTGTTTCTCAAAAGCTTGCTTCTAATTTGTCTGAAAAGCTGATTGACAGTAGTAGTGTATATGCTCGAGTTACTAGTTTGTACTAGTTTCTAGTGTTATAGCAACAATAAACATATTTACAGCCTGGTTAAAATAACAGTTTTGATCTCTATAGCCCGTTCATGCCAATTGTACGGGGGTTGAATTTTCTTTTATAACTGATCAGTTAAAAATATAATATCCATGCTAACAGAATGAAAATATCACAGTTGAGAGTTTTATTTATTTGACTGTGATTTAATATATCTTGTTTGTATGAAGGCTAAAAGGTTACCATTTATTTGTATCTTTTTTATTTCTAAAATATTATAGTTTTATAGGAGGAGACTTCATAGACTTGGCAAATGCATTTTTCTGAAGTTTGTAAGTACTCAATTATGGGTGTTCTTTGCAGTTTTTCTGAAGCTTATATTGTTGAATTTGGAATTATATCGTGTCGACCTAAATTAAATCAGAAACATCTTGTGATATAAATGTTGGCCATATCGTCCAGCCCTGCCATATTGTACGGTGCTCCCTCAGAAGCTCCGCCCCACACACGGGAAACATATTGCTGGAATATTGTATGACGGTCTGCACCACTTTGTTTGTGTTCGTTCAGAGAGCCAGGCTGTGTAGAGACACTTGATTGTTCTGTCAGCTCCACAGAGCAGCCAGCCAGCGGGGAGACATTGGCTGCATTAGCTTAAAACCGCTGACTATACATTTCTATCGGGCCAGGTAGATGCATTAGACATCTAAATAGATGTATGAAGAAGTAGGGCCTATCAACCAGAGCTGATATTCTCACAGAGCATTTCACTCACTGATGTCTATGGCATTTCTAAGAAAATTCACACATGTTAGCTCTAGAATCCTAACTGCAGCACCTGGTTTAATGTATTTTTAATCCATAACATAAATATACATTTAAATACTACAAAAATATAATTCTGCAACCTGGAGTAATTTATATAATATGACCTACTACCTACTACTAATGTATGAACTACTACCTTCTACCAGTAGAGACTGCAGTCATGTAATTGTTCCATTAGAACCATTTAAAATAATGAAAACAGTTAAATGGTTCTATTGAACGAAAGGTGATGACTTATCAAACGTTAAGGTTAGGGCAAACAAAAGGTACATTCTATTTTAAAGAAACAAGCAATGTAGCTATCCATTTAGCATTCAGTCAGAGAATTATAGATTTTTACACAGTTTTTTGTAATTCCATTTGTCAGATAAGAACATTTCCTGGGTACTCTCAACTTTTCTATTATATTTTTTCTCTAATACATTTATATACTTTATACCTTTCTGCATTTTTCATTGATGAACACACATGATGCCAGTGAATAGAAGGTATTAAGTGACCTAGACGTAATTTCCAACGGATTCACAACTTCAACACTAAAATTATGTTTTGCTTTAAAATATATATATAATTAATTTTTTTAAGAAGTAATCATTCAATCAATCATCTTGCAGGAGGCGAGGCTGAGGCCTAATGTCCACATCTTCTCCGCCCTGATTGGCAGAGCAGTTCGGAGGCTGGACTACATTTACTTAAAGACACTTCTCCAAAGCATGGCAGATATGAAAGTGTGGCCTAATGAGGTCATCGTTAAACAACTGGAGTTTGCAGCACAATATCCACCCAATTATGACCAGGTGTGCTTACTTTCAAACATGCATGTTGCTGGTGATATTTTATGTAACTAAACTCACACTGTTAATTTGTATCTTTCTAGTACAAGACTAGGAACAACTACCTCATTCAAATCAATGGTTTCCGCGGTTACTACCAGCAGTGGCTGAGATCCATGCCTGCTCAGGAAGGCGGAACACAGCAGACTGATCCACAAACAGAGACAGGTGAGGCTCCAAAAGAAACAGAGAATGATGAACTGTTGGCAGCCCAGAGGAATATGCTTGCTGCAGCCAGAAGATACAAATCAAAAAAGAACAAGCACTAGCCATGTAAACAGCTTCAATACATTTGGACTATAGTGGCAGTTGGAAAAGCTGGCTTGAACATTGGCTTCAGCATGTAGTCTTGTAGCACTTGTTAGAAAAAAATTACATTTTGTAATGTCTTTCCAGCTGTATTTGTATTAGCACTATGATTTTGCAAGTATGGGAAATACAAATTGTTGGAAATATGTGAAGGCAATAAAGGACTAAACATTGTATTTGGTAACGAACATGTCTGCTTGTGTCTTTTATTCCAAGAGGTATAGAGCTGTGAATGCAAATCTATAGTACATACTGTATGTGCTGCAAAATAGAAACAACCGTTCTCCATGTCTGAACCATTTATCAGAAATGTGTTTAGCAATACAGAGCAAAACACCAATATTTTGACACTTCAAAAGTAATCTGATTGGATAAAATGTATTCTGAAATTGTAAAACGATATTTGTTTTCATCAGGATCAACCCTCCAATTTTGTTGGTAGCTTTGTTTGGGATTCTTTTTCATAAATTTATTTTTAATTATCCTGATCCCAGGTGGATTCAGGTTGGGTTTTAGGAACAAAATGTAATACAACTTTACAATTGGTAAAATCATGTTTTGGGAATTGACCATGGGACCATATTGGGAATACTATAAATTTAAAATGATATGTAAATTCCATTCAACCTGTACGGTACCACTATATTGGAAACGATACAACAATAGGCTACATTATGGCTACTTGGGTCATTTCTGTTATATACACTCCAGACCAGTCGGTGACGCTGTTTGTCTGCCCACGTCCATATGTTAATAGGTAATTTCCGGTTAGTTAGGGCGCGGAAGCTACGAAGTATGAATCGGGTAATGTGTTAAAGAGTTCGACTATAACATCTGTAAAGCAGCGACAGGTAATTCAATATATCTCGCTCCGACTAGCCTACTTTGTGCTTGTGTGGTCTCACTAGATGTCATTATGCATTGGACGTAATCGGAGTGAGTTACCGTTACACCGTATCTGCTCTTGCTGTCATAAGGCGCAGTTTTAGTTGGTCACGCCCTTTATGACTGTGGTAAACAACATTCTTAAGCTCGCGTCGTTTAAAACGAGTGCTATTGTTATATCACTTGTTTGATAATAGTTGTTGCCTTTTAGAAAACCCAAATACCGGAGACTATGACGGATGAAGGTGTAATAATCATCCTCAGTGAAGATGACTCTGATGGTGACGAATACGGTGAACCCTCAGTTCTCATTGTGGAAGAGAAAGAAGTCAAAAAGCCTGGTAATGTAAATGTATTATTAGGAAAACCTCTTGAGATTAACCATCCCGTTTCCAAGAGGGTCCTAAACATAAACAACATTACAAAACATAATGAAACAGTTGCATTCATACAAACAGACAATTGCTCTGCAGACCTAATCACTTCCCCAACCACTGATTCACTTAAGTTATCAGAACATATTCAGCAGAAATACATGCATATACACAAATATTATCCACATACAGTA
>JAODUH010047168.1:0-19608 GCA_027564835.1 Typhlichthys subterraneus
TGTGTGTGTGTGAGAGAGAGAGAGAGAGAGAGAGAGAGAGAGAGAGAGAGAGAGAGAGAGAGAGAGAGAGAGAGATAATACTTCCTGAACAACACATTAAGGGGAAAGTAAACAGTATTTGAGGAAATAATCATGATTCTCAAGCATGATTAATTAGATGGGGAGTTCTGGACAATCTTAGCCCAGAATTTTCCTATTCACAAAAATGTGGTAATTGTAACCAAAGTGTATATGCAAATAAGTTAATAGTTATGACGATCTTGCTATTATCAATGGGGAAACAAATGTATTACCCATATGTTAAAAACGTCAGAGAAAGAAAATGTAGTATTTCAGCAAACTATTTTGTAATTTTGTATTATTAATAATTAATTCTATACTAATGTTTTCACGTATCGGAGTTAAGTTGCTATACCTTATACCCATTCTTATGCTTATACCTTATACCTAAGGTGTTATGCACGTATAAGTATATTGTAATGTATTCTCCAGCTAGTCTGTATAGTAGCTCCAGTCACCGTAAATATCTTTTCAGATCAAAGCGTCTGCTAAATGACCTAATTAGAGAACTGCATATTTGTGGTCACATACGGCAATTGTGCATAGGACCACCTGCCTTAAACCTGGTAAGGTGTCTAATTAGTCCATTTATTGCATATTGAACACAGCATACATTTACTACAGTGAGTCATGAATATTATATGCGTGTGTGTGTGTGGAGGAGTTGCGCTTGTGTGTGTGCGTGTGCGTGTGTGTGTTTGTGTGGGTGGGGAGTGGGGGAGTTTGTTTTACACAGCTTGAACCCATTAGGCAATATGAGCTCTCCACACCCTTCCCTGAAGACAAGCACACACACACACTCACATACACACACACGCACACACACACACAGTGTCATACAAGTCTATGGAGAATTGCATAAGGAGTTGTTGATGTAATGTTCTGGAGCCCTGGAGAGGAGGGGCCCTGTGTGTGACGAGATATCCCGTCAGCCCCTGCTCACACACACACACACACATATACACATGCACACACGCGCACATACACACACACTTGCACACACCTATTGTTTAATGTGTGAAAGATAACCCACGCAACATTTCTTTTAAACACAAACTTGCGTGTGAGAAATGCTCTTTGTCTCATCGCGGTTGTGTGGCCATGTTGCCATGGCAGCATCAGGTACCCCTCTCTAGGGACAGCCACGCGGGACACTTTTCAGTGTGTGTGATGTCCTGAGAGGGGAGTTCCCTACGCCACTGTGATGTCACAGCCTGGAAATGTGACCACTGTTATATACACTGTATTGCATGTCAACTGAAGCAATATGTCTCCATTAGCAACAGGAACACGCGCACGTGCACGTGCGGAGGCACACACACACACACACACACACACACACACACACACACACACTCATGCAATTTCATTATCAACAGTATGAATGTATATTAAGACATATGCATATAACACGTAAACACGTCGGCCAATCATTTTAAGTACTAAAAAGCGCATACGTGGCTGGTATGGTGGTCAACGCTGGTATTGCAGCCTCTGCTGCCCACAAAGCCTATTTCCCCTTGACGGCCATTGGAAAACACGCCTATAAAACGATTATTAACGTTGTTAATAGCGTCACACTCATACATAAACCAATTAGTATATTATGAAGTGTAATGTGAGGGGGTTAGATTTTTTTTATTTATTTAGAGCCCAGAAAAGCTGGTTGTTTTGCCAAACTTCACCACGGGGACGAGCAAAGTGGTTGGTTTGTTTGATAGGAGGAGACTATTCACCCTTTATTACCCAGCGTTCCATGCCAGTCAATGGGGAGGTACGCAAATCTCACCACAATATTGCCCACTATGATCAAACTGCGGCCACAATGGTATTTCTGCAGCAAACTGTTTTGAGGCACATTGACTTTGTTTCAGGCCATGCGTGATAGATTTAGCTGTCGGGGCGCTGCCTTACATGAGCCTACGCAGCAAAATGCCATTGGTGACACGCCCACTTATGAAACCTGCAGCGTTTCAATTTTTAGCAATGGATGAAGCACAAATGGACAAACAAATGGAGGTGGATACACACTACGGACATCTCAGGACAGTAGGCTACTAGGATAATTACTGTACATTCCACCAAATGTGGGCTCTTCTTAATATGGGCACCCACCTCAGTAGAACAAGAACCACATCTAGATGTCACGACCCCTTGAACCTCACTGTTATTGATCAGCCATTAAAACGACATCCACAGTATGACATAAAGGTTACATTATGACTGTTATGCCTACCACTGGTTATTGGGGTGACTCATACACTGGTGACTGTCTGTCTGTCTGTTTGTCTGTCGTTTGTGCAATCATGCAGTTCATGTAACTTAACCAAGTAAAGTTTAATATCTTTAGACTTCTTGTAAGAGTCATTTCATAAAGTCTTTGATGCTACTGGGACACACAGACACTGTGTTTGTAAAAAAGTGTACTCCCAGACATGTAGGTTAGTGCGGAAGAAGAGTAGATTAACGCCCATTGCTGCTGAACCGTGTAGAAACTCATATGTTTAATCTGACAGGCCTCCCTTTGTCTGTAAATTATACATTTTTGCTTTCTCAAAAAGATAGGCTGGAGCATACAAAAAAAAAAAAAACTAATTATAGCGGATGCAGATATTGATCAAAGGCAGAGACTGGGCCACTGCAGCTCATAAATCCAAATCAATCCACATACATCTAGTCTGCAAGAACCCAATGTGATCTTGTTAGTTGACAAACAAACCATGTCAGTTAACATGTGTGCCTGTTGTAGTTTGAGGATTAAATAGATTCAGCTACCCAACCACATTATTTTAATGACGTAGTTTAATGATTCCACTTTAAATGCCAGCCATGTGTTTTATAGTCTACTGTGTAAACCACAGATTTACAGTTCACACAGTCCAACTAAAACGGATTCAAGCAATTTGAGGAATGAGCAGCTCGAAAAGCGCAAACAAAACTCAAGCGCCTCTGGAAGGTGGGCGGAGCCACACTGCAAAGTCACCGATGTCGCCACTGCATCTGCCAATCACAGAGACGGTAGGCGTCGCTCTGCCCTAGTAGCTGACAGTGTCAGCCGTGGATCAAATGGCGTCTGGACACGCCCACGTCGTCCTGAGTACAATTCTAATGATGAGCGGCATTAACTCAAAACACCTGGCGGGGGCTATGCATGATCGTTAATGGAAGATTTCAGTTGACTCTAACGCTAGGACAGGTGTGTTTGATACACCGCTGTGGTGGTTTGCCGGAGCGAAAACATACTCCGTCCTCGAAAACCAAAAGCACACAACCCCACCTTCCCCCAACCTTACACGGGACTACATCTCCATCTACCTGTGTCAGCGTCCACAGCTGAGAGCCCCTCAGGCTCAGGCCCTCTTGCTCTTCATCCTCTTCCTCCAGGGCCGCCATCTTGGCGCGGCCCTTGTGGTAGGCGTAGCCGACACAGTTCCTCTCGATGATGGAGCGGAGCCCCTCCAACAGGACCAGGCTGGTGGCGCAACCCATGGGCGCAGGAACCCGCAGGTGCACCGGGACGGGGGAAAATACAGTCCAGCTGAGGAGGTCACGGCGAGACCCACTGGATGAGATCTACGCGCTGACCATCGCTGCACGAAGAGCAAGAAGATGAACGTCTCCGGTGAAGCCGACAGGATCGGACAAGACAGGACAGGACGGGAGGAGTGTAAACTCTCAACTTTGACCTTTCACCCCCCGCCCCCCGGGTTAATTCTAGGGCAGCACCTGCTGGTATTGAGAACACATCTTCCTTAGCGGATTCGGCTTCTTAAGCTGACACTCACTGTGTCACTGACAGCTCAGTGAAAGAATCCAAGTAGGGGGGTGGGGGTAAATAGTCCGTTATGTTTCCTGCAGCTGCGATGAATTCCTCTTCTGCCTGAAATCCTCCTTGACAGAACACAGGACGACACCGGAACACCGAAGCGGTTTGCAGAAAAAGAAACTAACAAATCTCAGGGGCGGACTGTGAATAAGCCCGTGGGACATCTTCCCCTGTGGATGGCTCAGCAGAGATGCAGGGAGGGGGAAGGAACGCAGAGAGAAGAGGCGCAGCTCATTCAATCCTGGGTGGGCGTCGCCTCTCTATCTCTCTCTCTCTCCCTCTCTCTGCTGCCAGAGCGAGAGGATGCTGAGGCGATATCGCTCTCCCACCCATCCATCCACCCACGATTCATTCACTCGCTCTTACTCTCGCGATTCCATTCAGTCTCTCTCCTTCATTGTGAGTTTAATCAACTTTAACTCTCTCTCTCTCTGCCCCCCCCCCACCCCAACAGCTTAGTCATTCCTCAGACATGAAGTGCTTTGTCAACACAGTGAAAGAGCATGATTATAATGCACGTATACACGCGTCTTTCAAACAATGTTTCTCTGTGTCTCCGTCCTCTGTCTACTGCCTGCTAACTCGTACAGCACACGACTTAAGAGTCTCCCGGGCCAACGTCGTTAACCCCTGTCCCCACCCCCCACCTTTTCAAACACCTGGGACGGAGTGACCGAGCGCTGTCCGTCACGGGACAAGCGGGGACAAACCCTGGAGACATCTTGCAAATTGTCATCTGATCAATGACAGATATTGAGGCTGCTAGCCGGACACAGGGCTTATCTCGGGGATGACGCAGGCCTTGTCGTTGTAAGCGAATCTCTCTCTCTCTCTCTCTCTCTCTCTCTCTCCCCCTCCCCAATTCAATTCAATGAGTTTAACTGGCAAAAAACTATTAGGAACCACGCTGCCAAAGAATCGAATCAAATGAAAAGTTGATTAGATAATACAATGCAACCAACCAGCATCTCTCACGCTCTCATTTTGCAGATACTGCCGTAAATATTTAATCAACACTTGACTCACTCACCTACATTTCAGAGCATGAGGTAGTCATTTAATAAATGCATGAAGCCAGAGAGAGAGAGAGCGCAGATTCAGCTTCTGGCAGATGGCAAAAAGTGTCCCGGGGGCTCTGTAACTGACCATATGAAAGATACAGTAGACCTATAATGTGGTCAGGAGCAGGTAGATAGTTTTGAGCTCACTTAAAAGTATGTGTTTAATGAACAATATTGTATTTTTGCAGCTCTAATTTAAATGCCCACCACTGGAGAATGAGCCAAAGGGAGATAACAGGTGGAAATGATAGACAGAAACATGCTGAATTTGTAAGTGTATGTCCCACAAACTAACAAAAAATAAAAAACAAAAACAAAAAATAGGCAATAATTTTTTTTATATTAGACCAAAAAAATGTACAGTATTACTGTAATTGTGTCAGCTCAAGTCCTGAGTACCTGACAAGTACTCAGGTAGAATACCGTAAACTTCAGATATGCCAGTCGCAAGCTACTGTAGTTTCTTTGCTTGAGTGTTTTTTTTTTGGTGACATTTGCAGACCACTGGTGGCATTCTTCCACAGACATAATTACATTAGCCATATTCTCAGTCTGGAGGGTGCATTAATCTAATGAAAGACCGGCACAGCAACACTGCACCCCATAATGCACCCAGTAACCTCGAAAACACACACCAGACCTCGTAAACACAACAAATTGTTGTCATTTATCATAAGGTATTTTTTCTGTTAGAAGACCCTCTCATACAGTGTTAGGCAGTAACAAGTTACTGTAATAATTACTACTTTTTTTCAGTAACTAGTAGTGTAACAAATTACTTTTAAAAATAAATGGTAATATTATTACAATTACTAATCCAAGTAATGCTGCATTACTGCGTTACAAGAATGAGATTTCTGGTCCTAGCACTAACTTAGGGTAGACTAATTGAACCAACCTGTCCAATCATCTGGTTTGAGAGGCTGCAATGTTTTCACTTTGGCTGATTGTTGACCCCTAAGGTTATTATTGTTCAAATGAAGAGAATTCAATTCTAAAATGAGATGGCTACAGAGGTTGTCATTTTTTATTAGGGGCGAGGTAGGGTAGTGATTGTAAAAGTAATATAGTAATGTAACAAGTAACGCAACTAATTACTTTTAATACCCAGTAATAAGAACAGTAATATTATTACTTTTTGAAGGAGTATTAAGTAAATAGTCTCTTATTACTATTCCTGAGTAACTTGCCCAACACTGCTGATATGAGTTATATCAGAGCAGTCCTTCTGAACTGGGGGTTCTGAAAATGTAAAGAATCAAATGGCGGAGGGAAATATAAACACTGCCTCCCGGAATAAAATAGCTCAAGCACAGCAAAGCAAAATACAGTGGGCTTCTCAGATGTATCAAACACGCCACAAAACTGTATATTATGCCATCCTCATAAAGTTTTAATTAGAAGTATATTTTCTCAAATCTGGTTTTATGGATTTATTTTTCTCTGAAACAGTTGGTTACTTAAACTGCAGTACCCTTTACGTAACTTTGTCTTTACTTGAACAAGAAGACAAGAAATAAAGTATGTTTCCTGGCAACAAGAAGTTTCCTTTCATTAACACGTATGTGTGCGTGTTAATTAATAATATACAGATATGCACTTTATATTAGTTTAACACACACGCGCACAATCACATGCGTGCCCGCGCACACACACATGCACACACACACTAAGACCTAGAGTTTATTAAACTGTGATCATGTCAGTTCTTGCCTTTCAAATACCATCTGCAGCCATTTCAACACTTCATTTCAGTATTTCATCTCAGCCATAAGAAAACACAAGCCGTTGTCTTCACATGTCTAGATATTTACAGGTTCATTGAGCTGGTGCAAACCATATGCATCATTGCTGCCCCCTATAGGTAAGGCTTGAAACAACAAAAATAAAGACAAGGTGACTCACTGGAAAAAATGCCAGACCAAGGTATTTTACATACGTAATATCTAGTCTAGATGTCTAGATAAGCCCAAATATAGAATGTTGCCTGGGGACTGGTATGGCAAACAGATTACTTAAAAATTGCTCAAAAGCACAAGCATAGGAATTATTTAAACATTGGCATAGCAACAAAGTTTCACTATGGTGAAGTCATGTCCGGGCATGAAAATAGAGTTTTCCACTCTACTGACCAGTTTGCCTTTGTTAACTGGCTGTATAATGTATATGTTACTTAATGACCATTCCTAAAATAAACAATTGATAAACAATCAAATGTCAATACACTATTCAAGTGAAGGATTAATCAAGCAAAACCAAATTATGAATGATGATTTTCATGAATAAATATATTAACACTATTACAAATTTGTTCCCAAAATGTCTTTCCCCACAGGCAGAATTTGTCACTAATCGAAGACCTACTTTTAGGCTAATATTAAATAGAAGGGAGAGATCTGGGTTAGTCTTATGTGTGTGGGTTGGGTGTGTGTGCTATGAGCTATTTTAGCAATTAAAGAAGTGTCTGACTACTGGGTTTAAGATACAATGTGGGTTCACAACACAATAAACCTACAAAAGAGAGGTACACTTCCTTGTCTAGTCTGTAAGAAATCTACAACAAAAAGAAAGATAGATAGATAGATAGATAGATAGATAGATAGATAGATAGATAGATAGATAGATATTAATTCAACCAATATTTTCTAATTGATTCGTAAACTCATCTTATTAGGCTGATTAGACTGCTACAGCACCCAAGAACATGTCACCCACATTAACTCAAAGCACATGTGGACCAGAACAATTTTCGGTAGTACTGTGGAAAATACACAGAGCCTGCATGGATTCACATCCTAAAAATATATGCCTGCTGAATACAGTTCCTCTCAACTGAAGGGTTTGATGTCGTTTGAATAACTGCATACTGTATGAAAATACAATACACTGTCCAAAAAAGTTTTTTAAGTCCATCCATCTTCATCTGCTTATCCAGAGTCGGGTCGCGGGGGGCAGCTGCTCCAGCAGTTGGACCCCAAACTTCCCTTTCGTTTTAAGTCAACCACTTTAATCTCACTTCATTTTGCCTAGACACTACAGGAGTTTGGACGTGTTCAATACACGTCAATGAGAAGAACATTTGCACAACGCTAGTATCACGGCTTACATTTCAGCCACTTGTGTGCTAGCGAGCACAGCCTAGGTTTAAGATGGAAAAGAACCCTCTGCTGCTATGTCAGACATACTGTACTGGCCACGCGTCTCTGAAGCAGACAGTGAGCTATTTCCACACAAGGAACCGTAGGAGGAGATGGGCAATGTGGCATGAAAGCTAGGGAGGTAGTGTGGTTTCCAGTGTTTGGCTGCACAGTAGTACGTGTACGCGGATATATGCACATATGTGTTTTGTTTGCAAATGCACCCACACACACAGATTACACATGCAGTTATTTTGAATGGATCATAAATAGAGTGGCATTCTTTCACGTGATTATGTATATACAATAAGCCCTGCTAAAATATTCAAGTGTAAAGGCGCTCTCAACTCATGACATTCAACGCTAAATAACAAGAATAGAAGAAAACCTCAGAAGCGTATGTTGCAAAAGCTGTACGATCTCTCCCGTCAATATATAGACTAGAATCAGTATACTGTAGGCCACACAGGAGCCATTTACCAAATACTGCACAACTTGGTCTCCAATAACAAGTGTTGATATAACACCATTGTTATGGTGTCATAGAGTTACGGTACACTCAACCCTGTACATTAAACTCAGTGGTCATTCAGGCACACTAACTAATACCCGGGCTACTTCTGCGAGAAGGCGGGAACTAAATACTGAGGCAGTGTTTACTTGAACCTATATGGGTGTGTCGAGGTACAGACTAAAAATGGATGACGCGAAAACCACAGTCAGCCAGGGACAGTGACCATGCGTGCAGCCTCTGTTATACTGTATCGTACCACAGATATAGGTCAGCCGGCCTTAATCGGCAGATAATCTCCACCAGGAATGTTTTTATGCTCCGATCACAACAGATCCTCCTAGAAATGGACTTCCACACACCATGCCGTGACCGGTTTGGCACCGGAGAAGTCACCGTCGTGTTTGCATGTAGGATAGTTTTGCAACTTAAAAAAAATAAATAAATAAACAAACACTGTTTATCAGATTTGACTGGTGATTATATACATGCAGTTTTTATGTCCCCGTGACCAATGAAAGTGCAATCATGGCTCTCTCCCCCCGTTCATTTACAGTAGATAAGGGCCTGGTCTCGTTGGCCTGAAATAACTAACCAGAGGCGTTAGCAAGATGGATGCAGAGTAGCCAGACTTGTTATGGGCCCAGACAACACCAGCCCAGTGTGTGTGTTTGTGTGTGTGTGTATGAGCATGCATGTGCGCACGCATGCATGGGAGGGATTCAAAACAGTATTCCCTGTTTAGTCATTCCTAACTGGAAAAAATATGCCTTGACCTTTTGGTCTAAGACAATCACCTTGAGATTACAGTATACTACTTTTGTAAATGTTTTGACATTGCGTTTGTGCACGTGCACGTGTGTGTGTGTGTGGGTGTGTGTGTGTGTGCTCGTGCTCGTGCGTGTACCTTGCTGCCTGAGAACTTTTTTGTGTCATTTCCAGGAGATATAACACATATGCAGGTATTTATAATAGATGATCTCCCGGGAGCCTGGCGTTCCAATGTGTCAGAAAGGAGAAAGAGGGCATGTTTAAAAATAGCCAGGACACCTGCCTTCCTCTCATCCAATATTAATACAGCGATCCGATACGATGGCCATTATGCTATACACAACATACTCCGTGGTCTGTAGCAACATTATTAGGCCACTCTGCTATAGTGAGAAACTGTGGGGAAATGAATTGAGGGTAAATAGTGGACCATTCAATGTCAAGATAACACAAGGTCCCATTTGACAGTAAATGTATTACTGTCTTGCATCAACACAAGACATTGTACAGTAGCTATGCCCTGGAATATTTGGTATAGAATGCAATTAGTTGTTTATGCGCAGTATAACAGAATAGACTCCTCTAGTAACAGCATGGGTGCTGAATGGTAGAACACTGCTGCTTCTGTTCATAGTTCATATTTGGTGTAAAACTGACTTTATTGTTTTTATCACATTTTTTTCCTTCATACCGTATTTGACATCCTAAGTAGATTTTGACCACAAACAATCACCACAGTTGGAAAATTGTGTGAGCGATAATGTGTAATAAAAATGGCTGTAATCTCACACACTGCTCCTTTGAACCAATTACCCGAGGGAAATTAAAGGCCTATTAAAGACTGCTACAGCCTCACCTATAGTGCAGCTGTAGCAATAACACAGGGTGGCACGGTGGCCCAGTGTATAGCACGGTGGCCTCACAGCAAGAAGGTCCCGGCCTTTCTGTGTGGAGTTCTCCCCATGTTCTCCCCATGTTCTCCCCATGCGCGGGTTTCCCCCACTATCCAAACCAAATCGAATAAACCCGACTGATGCAACCCAAATATCACTCTCACATCTTAGAGAGAGAAATTAATATAGCAGGTCTATGGAGCACTCAAACTGTGTGCAATGCACAATTATGTTACCTTGAGTCTTGCGATTGGTTACTTTATTAAAGCAGCCGTTCACCCACGCAGTTTTGAGTGGATGTGGCTGAAAGAGGTGCAAAAGGAGAACTGACTGCAGGAGAGTCATAGTGAGGTCAAGCAAGCAAATGATGAGGAAATACGTAATTGACAGCAGCAGCCATTAACTGGCGGAAAACATGTTGTATTGATCACCGTTATGCCTTCTAGGTCACTGTGTGAACCAGCGCGATAGAGATGGACGCAGCCAAGTATATTCAGTCAGTTGATGACAAGTTAGCAAATCAACAGCAAAGATAATTCAGGCAGCATGCATTGGAAAGCGTATGGGCTGGGCACAGCCGGTGAATACGAAGTGCAAATCATATTCAGAGATGGCCCTTGTTGTTATTAACTTGGAGATTGTGTTTAGGACCTCATCGTACATCGACCTGCCAATTTCAGCCATCGTTTGGATAGTGCTGTATAGATGTGTGAGGTTGTGCATAAAGTCCACAATGCCCTCTGAGCGTCACTCACTAGGGTTTTGCCTATAATCACTATAACTTTGTTTCTGGATAAACTATCAAGTTGCAACCCAGGAGTCAAATGACATGATACATTATTCAGTAAAAGGGGGGATAGAGAGAGAGAGAGAGAGAGAGAGAGAGAGAGAGACAGACAGACAGACAGGCTTGATGTTTCTCCTATAGCTTTGGTGTAGGTTACTTTAGGCTACTTATAGTACATGTCGAGTTGGCCTACGGTGCAGACTATAGAGGCCAGTGGAAGATACTGTACAGCCACAAATGAAAGCAGTATGCTTATGCTTATGCATCTTAAAATGAGTAGGCCTGGAATTTGTGTTGTTGTGACTTATGAGTGTTGCTGTAGTGTTGACCAAGGGCCACATCCTTGTTATTTGAGTGCACCGTATTTTACTGTGCGCCAAAAGTCACTAGACTATTAGCCTATAGTAGTTATACGTTTTCTTACCATCAGTACTGACGTCCTGACGACCTCGGAGACGCTCTGCCGTAACTCTGCGGCGGTGCCCGGCTTATTGAGACCGCGTGTAAACTTCCTCGCCTCTGGAGCAGAAGTCATACTGTGCCCCGCTTTTTCACAGGATTATTGTGCAAGGAGTTGATTACAAAGACTGTTTCCAGCCGGCAGGCTACCATGCGGCAGTAGCCAAATCGTACTGTCTTCGGGTAATCGACAGTGGCGACGTTTTATAACACCATGACGATTCGAGGCGCCACTAAACTTTTATGAGCTGTTTCATCGCGAATAAAACTATAGCCTTGTAGTCCTATAGAAACCTTTTCCTTATTCCGTTTTCATGGAAAGGCATGTAGCCTATTATCCAAAAATGATGACAGCTATGCCGTGGTCCCATCACCAGATCCCGATCCGTAAGCCTATCGGACACGCCCCTCAGTCGCACACGGACTCTTTTAGTAATCTATTAATTTTGCCAGTTATAATGTTATAACGTCGTTATTAGTTTATTTTATTATTATAGCCTATATGATATATTGCCAATATTTCTTGCCTACAATAGACCTACGTTGCCACACAGTTTTCCACACAGTTTGTGTAAAACAGGCAGCTAATGCATTTATAGCAAGGCTTTATTGCCACCAACAATTAGTTGAGACGTTGTGGGTCCAATGAAACTTTGGTGCATTAACTCACACTATTGTTGGAAGTTATGTAATATATGAAGATTATGAATGAACACTTTCGGCAATAGATGTGTGGATATGGTGCCATCTGGTGGACTGTTGAATCAAGTCAGGGGATAAACTCGCATCAAAATAACTCTATCGTGACGATGCCATGTTCACAGTCTGCGGCACGGGGGCGCTGTAACCATAGAACTATATGGCATTAACCCAAAGCAGAGAGAGAACCACCCCCAAAACCAATCCACACGCAACCTGATACGGGAGACGAGCAGCCCAGACAAGCCTGCAAATGAGGCGTTCCCAGACCCAGACGCTCTGTCTGCTTGAACCGAGTCCCACACGGTCAATGCCAAATGCAAGTACCCCGGCGAAGAGCAGAGGAAGAGTCGTCCGTCCTTTAACCAGTCGTCGATCGTCCATCCTGGATTTAAAAAAAAACTAAAAAAAAAAACCTAAAAACTAAACAAAAAAAAAACATCTTCATGGATACGCGGTGGACCAACTGTCTTTCCCCCGCGATCTTCTCGCGGCGAACACTGCGATGAAATGGCACGGGACGCAGAGAACTAGCTAGCGCCAGCGCTGCTGTACGCTTAGCGGCTAGCTCCCCAAACTAGCCAGCTAACCGATCATTAGTGGAAGGTTTGTTGCGTTTAAATCCCCGCCACAAGTGAGGGGGCGAAGTGGATGCTTTTCGCGAGGACTCAGCGCGACACGGATCCGTGACGAAACGGACATACGTGACCCACCCGTGCGTTATTTTCTCCCCATAATCCGTGCACCGTTGTTCGCCGAAGTTTTTCCTCCCAGACAGTAAAGCAAATAGCTAGCATGCTAACGCGTCTGGCTTGTCGTAGCTGGCTGCCGTAGTGCTCCAGGCAAGTTAACCACTTTGTTATGCTCTGTGATCTATGCTGGGTTCGATAGCAGGGCTGCCCACTATCAAATCAGGACAGTCAATATCAATACACCAGTGCTGCTTTTTTCAGTTCTGTGTCGTTTCGTGTTGGATGTATCAGTTGATGTCTTTGAGCTGACGCGAGAAGAACGAGTGATAAAACAAAGTCTACGGGTAGCTGTGAGACTAGAGCTCCGCACTGTAGAACCAGGTTTGGAGGAGCTCCAACTACAAGATCAAAATCACGACACCATGCTGACTTTTGCCAAATTTGGGCTTTGTGTGATGATTCTCCTCACTCCTGTGGCTGGTAAGTTTTTGGAAATGTTCTTGTCCTTATTTTACAAATTTCTTTACTCTCAGTCTAGTGTGTGCGCAACACACATACACACAGGCATCCTTATGGTGCATGCCGAATGCTGTTTTGGTTGATTGTGAAATATATCAAAACATTGATTTGATTTCTGACGATCGCCGTGATTTTGTTGTCAGTTTGTTGCTTCACCTGCAGATCTGAGCATCAGCCAGATTCCGTAGCCACATGCCCCTTGAATTTAAAACGACTCTGGCAATAGTATTCTTACATTTATGTGTTGCATAAATGTTTCCCTTTGTGTGTATTCCATGTCTCATTCCGAATATTGATTGTACAGGAAATGCTACTTAACAAAATCTTTGTATTTGCATACAAAGATTTTGACTAATTGCTCTCTCAAATGTGTTCCTAAATAGTATATGTAGAAGAGCAGATACAAATATGTCAGTGTATACTCTGAACCATAGCCTGGAGGATGCCATCTTTGTAGTAGTGTAAAGCTTCACACATTTATTATTTATTTGCAACAGGAGAAAAACTACCCGTACCTGTGTATAAAGCATGGAAAAACACTGCCAAATACTGCAGTACATGTCAGATAAGTTGTGCCACCAGCCCTACTCTTTGGGATGAAGCCAGGCTTCTGTGAAACCTTGAGCACGATAAGATAAAAGTCAGTGGGCAGCACACAGCAGGCTACAGAATGAGCATAAAGATACGTAGAATGAGAGTAATGAAAGAATTTTGATTAAGCAATAAGCCGGAATGTTCTCATTTTTTCAAACCTGTGTTGAAAGAACACATTTTTGTACATGCACAGCCTATTCCCATGCATGCATTGTTATTGTCAAAACTCTATTCTACTGTCACAGGGAAGGATATTATCAGAGCTAGACTCATAATGGCTCTTTCAGAGGAAAATGTTCTCTATTTGTGTACAGTATTGTGGTAAACGTGCATTGGTCAACTCTGACTTCCTTTTGCATATTAAATGTAAGCATTTAAAGCAGAAGACTGCTTTAATGAGAATATCCTAGCTAGATTAACCGAATATATTTTAATGAGAATATCCTAACAATAAATATCCGCACTGCTGTTAAAGGCAAGCAATGGTAGGCAGCACTCTTAAGAGCAGGAGTCACAGTGCCTTCACTGTGTTTCTGTAACTCGAGTGCTTCTAAAGTGCTCCATAACTGGATGAAAGCTTAGTAGAGAATACTGTTTCCTCTGCATTTGCCGCCCCACCAGTGATGCAGCATCAGAAATGGCCACCACTCCTCTTCACAATATAACCGTTGTATTGTCCTCTATAGTTAGCCTAACATTTGTAGCGCTTTCTGGAAGTAGCCTATCATCTAATCGGATCAACAACAGTGGCAATACGGGTCTGAACCAGATTTATCTGCCCCAATCAGTGTGTGTGGAGAAAAATTCCAAACTGTGCACATTTGAACTTAAAAGTAGGAGTACCGGCTGTCGTTTTGGCTAATGTAATGCTCAGATCAGCATTTCGGGCATACGTTCTCTCGCTCCCGAGGCTTTCCAACGTCTCTTCACATGAGTAGCGTCAGCAAAGAGGGAAAATGGAAAGCAGACCACCCGCGCTCCCTTTCGTCTTAATAAAATAAAATGGTCAAAAACACAAACACATTAGAGTCTGGGTGGGGGTGGGGCGGTGGGCTATGACTCAGGGTAGAGATGGTGAAGTGAATCATTTCTCGCAGAGGTGCGTACTTGGTTTGCGTGCATGACTAGAGATAGGGCCAAGTGATGAATCTTCCACCCCCGTCATCTTGGAGCCAATAGGGAGACATAGCCCCATAGATAGGGAATGCTTTATGCTTTAGTAGTAGCCGCAGAGCGTATGGGAGGGTCATGGTCCAGAGGTGTATCCATCCACTTGCATCACATAGCCAGGGCTTGATTGCTTCCTGAATTTTACATTACATTTTGAAACCATGACAAAATAGAAAAAGGGGCTGCTCCATTTTGGGGCGCATTCTCAGACGATGTACTGTAACGGCTATATATTTTTCACATGGCGGTGCCCATGTTGTGTGCGCCAGTCCCGGCCAACAGCACATTTTCAGCCAACTTAACCCTTTCTCCTCGCCCAAGCGGCTTGAACACGCTTCGTGTGTTTTGACGAGGCGGCGTGTAAAATACAGCACTTTGCAACGGTGTTGTCACACACGATACTGTGTATGACGCAGTATTCAGGGAAAATAAATAAGAGGAATGATGCACGATGAGGCATTCTGAAAGTTATTGGCTCAATAATCTACATACACATTTTCCATGGGAAATGGTTTTTAAACTGGACAATTGACACACACATATTTTGGATACAAAAAGATGACGTATTGCATAACTGAAAATGTATTTAGTTAAAATCAAACTGCTGCAGTGGTCTGTTGCTGGTTTCCATGGATAGTAGTACATACCGGTACACATTTACATTTACGGCATTTGGCAGGCCACGCTTTTATCCAAAGCGGCTTACATTTGTCAGTAGTTAATTAATTTGTCAACAGGTCGAGCAATTGTAAGAAACACATATGATTGATGACAGTTACAGCATAAGGTAAAGGTGCTTTTATTGTCACGTACAGGTACATGTAGAGAAATCCATCCTCTGCATTTAACCCATCCCTCAAGGGAGCAGTGGGCAGCCGCTGTGCAGCGCCCCGGGGGGACCAACTCCAGCTAGAGCCAGTGTCACTGCTTACATGACCGGAGAATGAACCTGACATGTTTTTAGATCTTGTAGTCATGACTACCACCATGTCAATATATCACCCAGTCATCAAACAAAGTTTCTTAATGGCCTGAATAATAAAGTGCTAAACACATAAGAGCATATATATATATATATATATATATATATATATACACATACATACAGTATATGGGGAGGGGTGTATGTATGTGAATGGACAATTGTATTCCCGTGTCCTAATTGTCATTGTTCTCCGGTGCACGTGCGTGCGTGCTGCGTCAGCCCAAGCGGCAGCCAGACGGCCTGTATAATGACTGTAGATGACGGGCAGATGAGCCGCCTCTCTGCGTCGCGGGGTGGAATGTAAACCGGAGGGACGTTCACCGCTAATGGCTGTTCAGAGGCACAGCTGCTGCTGCTGCAGTTTCAGCTGCGCTCTCTGATCCTTTTATTTGTTGTTGTTGTTGTTGTTTTTTCTCCTTCTTCTTCTTCTACTCTCTTCCTATTTAAAGCTCTTCTGTTGTCTTCCACCGCCACCATGCCCCCCCTTCCCTCACACCTCCCCACTGCCGTGCGTTTAACCTGTCGCCGGTCTGAGTCGCCCTTCCCCTCTGCGCTCCCGTGACTCCCGGTGCTTACCGGCATCACGGCCACAGGTGTTCTCAGGTGGATAGACAGGCAGGCAGGCAGAGAGACCGGCAGGCACACACAGTCCAGCAGGTTGACAGGCAGGCAGGCAGACAGACAGACAGGCAGGCACGCAGACAGGTGGACAGACCCCAGCCGATGTGTTTTCGCTTCACACCGTGGTCAAGCATCGCAGCAGCGGCTCTCGGCCCCTTTGAACCAGGCGACCCAGGTGATGCGATGCGGGGCCCAGAGAGGATTGGCACCGCTGCGTTCATCGCAGTACAGAGCGAGAACGGGCCCGCTCATCTGTCCTCCTCTTGTCCCTCCTGAGCCAGACCCCGCCCATAAGGGTGGGGCGCTGACAGCGCCTCTTGTTCCCCCGCGGGGGGGAGCGGGGGGCTCCCCACTGCCCGGGCTCTCGCAGACCTTAGGGTCTCTTGAAGCTTTCAAGTCTGACTCGGCTCTGTCCACAGGCACTGTGGTAATAGGCTCAGGGCTCCCACTGGTCACGGAATTCCAGGAATGTCACGGCATTCAAAAAAACAAATTTACAAAAAAAGTATATCCCGCACATGGAAAGTTGGGGATTTGTTTTACTTTTTTTGAGGTTGAGTCACGGTTTATCAGGGAATTTTGTTTGCAACATGTTTACATTTTCATTTATATTTATTTAAGTGTTAACTTGATGTGGAATTGCAATTTGAAATTGCCCAGCAAATCTTGAAACTACTGGTCTGAAGGTTTACATAGGTACCTGTACATAGTACCTACACAAAATACCACCACACTATTCAGGTTATTGCCATGCTGGCTGTATCCTTTACAAAGACATTCTTCTGGTGTTTTTTAGTTTTATTTTATTTATTTTTTCGATCATATGTCATGGATATTCTGATATTTAGTCCGGGAAAGTGAGGGCATTTGTCATTTGACTGGGAGTGGGACATTTGCTGGTTGCATATGTGCTTCTAGTGATTGTGGTTTTTTTTTGCAGTGGATTCAGAGTGTCAAAGTGTCAGAATCACAAATCCCACCATGTCTTTGATAAAATGAGTCCCTAGGCTGGATGAGTTTAGACTCACACTGAAGGATGTGAATAAATGACTTTTTAAAAATATGTATTATTTGATGCTCCTTAACATACCATGACAACAATTTTGAATGCATTCCTCTAAAATGTGAGTTTTAGCGTTTTATTTGATTCATTTATATTTTGTACATGAAGTGTTCCAACTATTGTGGGATTTCTAATGTGAAACACATTCACTCTTTGAAAGATGTGAGTATTTCACGGGTGGCCTTCAACGTGACTGCTCAGAAGGGAAGCTAGCATCTGCCGCGTTAGCTATTGCATGCCTGGTTTGTTGGGTGGTTGGCTCAGACCTGCTCAAATGATTGATGTACCTGTCGAGGCAGGAAGCCACGAATTATAGTTGTCAGTGGGCGGGGCGTTTGATGTAAAACATTTGACGCCCGGCGAGCATCCTTTGGCTTGCTCTCAATTCATCGGGGTACATGTGTTGCGCACACGTCAATTGAGTAGGATGGATAATAATAATAACCGCCCTGTGCTCTATTAGATAACAATCAATGGCTGCCTCTCTTGCCGTCACCTCCATGTTGGGTAAAGTGTAGCACAATGCCACAGCCTTTAGCATAGCAATTCTGGCTTGCCGGAGGACGGTGGGGCCGAGAAGTTACTGGATGTTTTATCAACCGTTGGGATGGTAACCAAGAGTGACAGCCCTGTGATTAACACAAAGGTTTTTGTTTTTTTTCTTGGTACAGAGACAATGGGTCTAGAACAAGCTAGGAAAATCCTGACCACAGTGTTTTTAGCTCATAGGCTTTTAAGTTCCGACGAAGCAATGGGATTTAAAATGGTGTGTGCTTTGATGAGCAATCGCAGGCTTTTGCCAAATATTCATGCGTGCATTTATTAATAGCCTATAATGTAGATGTAATTATTAGCATAAGCATAGATATTATAGAATGCAATGCATTTCTTGTCCGTCTAGCTTTTGTGTTATCTGCGCTAGGTTTTCCACTTTTGTTTCGCGAGCGCAAGTCGACCGACCAAGGCCGCGGTGAAAGGTAATCTGTCTTTCAACACCGTAATGGAAGCAGGAGGGGAATCAATGAATGAAACCCCACCCCCCGCTCGTTAATGATCCCATATTAGGATCCGCACCGTTATCCCACTGCCACATCAGTCACGCTGTCATCTCGGCTGTGATCACACATTTGGGAAAGTTTCTGTAAGAAGGTGGAGGCTACTGCCTACCGTTAGTGCAGTCACTGATGGAGGGCTCTAAATCTACGGGGCTGGACGCTATAACACTGTGGATTAGCATGAATGTACCAGACCCAGACACACACTGTGTGTGTGTGCTTGTGGGGAAGGGGGGGGGGGGTGTCTAAGGGCAACAGATGGGACAGATTACAGGCCAGCCTCTTCTTACCCCCCCCGTCTTCAATCAGAGGGCTCAGCAAATTGGGGTTGTCAGCAGCATATACAAATCCCAACCGCCCCCCTTCAGCAACAAGCTTACACACACACACACACACACACACGGCCATGCTATCACCCCTCCCCTCTTTGTTGCAGCCCCTAAACGTGTGCAATAGGCCACTCTCAATCTCCCCATTCTTGGGACAGTTTTGTGGTCAGCGTTTGCTCAAGCCCACCATCACCAAGCGGCCAAGAAAAGAACAACAAATGTTGTGAATGCTATTTAAAGAAAATAACATAACCGTAAGACTCTTTTGAGAGACAGCCACACGTCTTGCGACCGCTCCTGGGGTAGGGGTGCACGATATTGATCAAATGTGATATTGCGATATTGATCATGAAAATTGCAATATCGATATTAATTT
>JAODUH010047179.1:0-19605 GCA_027564835.1 Typhlichthys subterraneus
CCACCACCATGGAAACAGTGGGCCGGTCTTGGGCCTGAAACTCCCGGGCTGAAAAGTGTCCCCACTCCGGCCCTGGGTGACACTACTCCCATTTTTTCACAAAGGTTGTCCCTGTGTGTGTGAGACAAAAGTGAGGACAATTTATTTTCGTTTTTTTGTTTTTAGTTCAACCAGATTTTGAAACTTTTCTTTAAGGAAATACACATCCACGCACAATAGAAAACAACGCTATAATTTATGGTTTTCACACTTACGTAATACAAAAGATGGGGGATGGGGGAGTGGATCGTTTTGCCTTCCAATGATGTTCTGTTCTGTCCTGAGGTGAGGAAAGATGTCTGCCAGTTTACCAACTCACTGTTGTTATGTAATGTCATTCAAATGGAAATCCACAGATTTGTTATCTTGATTTATTGAATAAAAGTTATAATCATGTAACCATAACACCACACACCTCCACAACTGTTTGACACACAAGTCAACACTTCCCCTCAAACAAACAAACAAACAAACAGACTGAACTCAGAAAATGAGAACACAAAGTATCAGTCTGAGTGAACACATGTAGAGTATTGAAAACAACGTGAAACATTATGGTATTTTGAGCCAGAAAACGTTGGCATCTCCACACTTTAATATCTTGAATATGTTACAAAACACTTCAAACAGCGCTGTGGTCACAGCATTTTCTGTAAAGAGGAGGGCGCTTGCCTGTCAAACAAATAATGTGATATTGCAGGTAAATCCATAGTAATTACCTTGACAATATAGACGTCCATATGCTTTCTTCCAATATGCATATTGTGCACCAATCCTGGGATTTTCTAACACGTACAGTAGGGCATCTGCCTTGACAATTCTTTCCAATTGTTGGGAAATGTTTGTATCTCCTTTAACATCTGGTTATATGGCACTTAAGTCCTTAACCGGGTTGGATGTGGTTGTTTAGAACATTCTGAAGCCTCAAATTACAGGCAGAGGTCACATTTGCCTGCTCCACGACAGATGTGGAATCAAGCCCGACAAATAATTACAGTTAACATGTTAAATCAGCTAAAACAAAATGTGGTTTGGAGGTTTTATGTCATAGGAGCCAAGAGAGCTCATCTCTCAGAAGTAGGTGGGAGAGATCTTTGGTTAGGAAGCATTTCCTGTGTATGGTATTCAAGATGAAAGATAGGGTTGGGGAGGACACGAAGGGGTGGTAGAGGCTGCAAGCAATCATTGTCTCTACATCTCAGCTTGTGGTTTCAACACTGCTGGGTCAACATATCTGTTATACATTCAAAACAGCCCCATCATCTTCACAGTCAGGCAGTGGACAAACGGCTAATGTAGTATTTGAACATTTTACATCCCCATCTCTGGGACCATTCCAGGTGATAGGTTCTAAGAGATATCCTGCTACTTTGCCCTAAACAGCTGATTTACGTCTGGCCCTAGACACTTGTGCTCTGTGGCCGGAATGCAGGGAATTTTCAAGAGCCCTCCTCTGCTTGTGCTGTGCACACGTGCAGATGAAGGCCTGCTCACAAAGCAGCGCCCCCACTGCAGGGCAGCCATCAGAATGCAAGGAATCCCAGAGGCAAGAATATAAGGCCATTATTCTCTTCTTCCTGGCCTTCTCTCTGGCAGTCTGTTTTTTTCACAACTCTACTTTTCTGTGTTTCACCCTTGATTGTTTGCGTCTCCATTGTGCCAAATGAACATTGGATAAACATTAGCTAGCCTTGCAAGAAATTAGGCGAAATGTAACAAACTTATTTATTTGTGTTACAATAATAAAACACAAATATGCATAGTATTGTGTTCTTCAAAATAGTTGTGTGACGTGGCAAAACAAAAACAAAAAAGTCACACAAATTGCATCATCTTCAAAAAAGCAAAATTAATTCATTTAGGATATGCTTCAGTCAGAAAGTGGGACAAATTATTATTTATTTTTTGTTTCCATTTTCTCAGTACTAAATTAAAGGCACACTGGCTGTATTTAAGTTGTAATTTAATAGCACATGCATGCAACATGCGGGTAGCATGACAAGAAAATGACAAAACTGACACTCCATAGAAGCTAGGATAGTTATTTGTTTTGACAATAAAAACATATGCAGCTTGTCTACGTAAGCTCATTTCCATCATAATGATATATCCAGACACCATTTTGATTGCTTTGTAAGTCTCTTGGACAATTGTTCATTAGTGCCCTTTCTGCTCTGTGGCCTTAGCACTGCTCAAGGCCTACTGTTGACTGTGGGTTTGTCCATAATATTGAGCACATCATCCATGATGGATGGGCCCAGATCCAGTTCAAGAGAGAGGAGCGAGCCAGTGATCTGGGCGAGAGAATCTCGTGACGCGCTCTTCTCTTTGGAAAACTCAAACTCAAAATCACAGATACGCCCCTCTTCAACCCCGCTGTCTCTGTCCACCCAATCGCCATTATAATCAGCATGCTCCTTCTCATATCGAAGGGTCATTTCTCCATTAAAACGTCCAAAACCATTGCAGTTGCCATTTCCACTGTAGATTCCATGGCAGCTACTTCTGAAGCTCCCTTTACCGCTGAAGCTGCCGTAACTGTCGCTACTTGTGTCGCTGTTTAGACTTCCGTTAGCTTTGTAGATGTTGTTTCCATGGCCATTAATGTAACAGGATGATGGCTCACCTTTGATTACTTTGTCAGTTTTGGAGACTAGATTTGAGTGTGGCTTCTCTGGTTTCTTGAGAAGATCGAGAAGTACATCAGGTTTTGATTGGATCTCTTTTGAAGGAGGCATCTCGCTTCCTAGGAGATCCATCGATCGCAACAAAGTATCCACCTGCATCATCTCTAACTCTTCTGCTCTGTTGGGTTTCATGGGTGATGTAGGCCCCACTATGTCACTCAGGGGCTCGGGTGGCAGAGGAAATGCAGTGGAGGATATCAGGGGCAGAGTGAGGGCCTGACAACCACCAATGGTTGGGAGGGAGATGGCATTCTTGAGAACTGGAGATGGGGTTTCTGCAAAGGAGGCATTGGACGTGCTGTTGGCCCTCAGGAACTCACTTTGATGGTCAAATTGAGGATGAACCACATCTCCCTTCCCTGGCAGGAGCTCATATTTGCCCTGGAGGAAGGACATGTCTCCAAAGGCATCCCTCTCGCCACCTGGTCCGATGTGGATGGTGTGGCGAAAGTCCCCCAGCGGTGGACTGATCATGTCTGGGGACAATATATCTCTCAGGCGACATTTTTTTCCCTTCTTGCTGTTGGTGGGTTTCAGATAGATGGGCGCTTTAGCCGGCATGGCTGTAACAGTGAAACGATTCTCAGGTATGCAAGACAGACTGTAAATAATGTTTTCTACTTTTGAATGCAACCGATTACACAGGGTGTCATTGACAGGGCACTCAAGTTACATTCTCAGTAAGAATGTCATGTGCAATTCCAGAAATAACTTAAGCGCATGTCTCATTGATCAGGAAATGGGAGTCCAAGTTCTTCTGGTAATGTGTGTGGTTGTGGAAGGATCAGATCAGTCTGTTTTCCTGAAAGAAAAGAAAAAAAAGATAGATTTCTCAATCGTACTGTCAACCCTGATTTGAAACCATGTGCAAAGCATATTATAGCATAGATACTTTTTTTGATCAATAGCAGTCTTCACAGACTGCTACTGATGCTATAAAACTCCTGTTACCCCTTATAAAAGTATAAATCACATTCCTGACATATGCCCTACAAAAAACAATAGAAACCTCTTGAAAGTTAAGAAGTAAACATTCTCATAAATCTCTTCGTATCTGGAGGGAGTCGGGGGACCAAGAGGAGAAGATGTGGCCAGGACTGACATTGACGCTGTTCTGCTACCATTCACTTTTCCAGACAAGCCCCCTTTGGCCTCCCTACTCTGGTGCGCTAATGTGGAACAGCTGGACCTCAGTTTGGGAGACGAGAAGAAAAGGAGACTTTACCAGGATCAGCAGCAGGGCAGCCAGTTTAGGAGGCGGCTATGCTACTCACACACACAAGAGCAGCTAGAGGGAGATGAAGAGCTTATGAAGAAGAGGAGAGAAAATGAAGGGTTTAGGGAGAGGATGAAGTGAGAGATTTGAAGAGGTGATGGGAATGGCAAGTTTATTAGACTTTGATATATAGAAGAATGGCCCAGAATACTAATACGATTATGATCATTTATGGTAATGAGCTGAAATGTACGTACGACTGGAGGAGGACATATTCTTTTCCACATTCCGTAGAAAATTTTATCGCGTTGGCCTCAAGGTCAGTGTAAGACGAGCCCAAGTCGTATTAGGAGAAAATCAGTTTGACCGCTTGAAATCAACATGGCAACCATGTATAAACGGAATAACACACCACATGGAAGGTAGTCCATGGTGTGGGGAGGGGGAGCGGGGGGGGCAAGCAGGAGAAGAGAGAGCCTGTCCATTTATAGACATATTTACTTGTGAGCGGTATGTTAGCAGTGACCGTCTTACACACTGCACTGCAGCACAACAGTGCCTGGGCGGTCAAGTCCAGAGAAAAAAGAAAAAAGAAAAGAAAAACCTGACTGAGAAAACATCGACATTCTTGCTGCAGCTGGTTCCCCACGCCTTATCAACCGATTCATTCTGCTATGGCTGCATGGCTCCAGAAAGCACAACAGAAACACACTTCATTCTGGGGTACTATATTGTGAATTAACTGACCACTCTTTAATAAGTCTGCTATCCAATAAGAATGGCTATTTCGGCTCTTGGCTTTTTTTTGGTACGAATATACACTAAGTATTATTGGACTGTCCCTTAACAGTCAGATGCATGAAAGAAAATATTTGCAAAATCATTCTCACTAACAAGGATGCTGTTACTACACAAATAAACCAGTCAGTCAACAAGTGCTCTAGTGCTATTTAAAGACATGACAAACACCACAGAAGGATGCAGAACATGTGCAAGTGTGTTGGCCGGCAACACTGCTCTCCAAGGCTCCTTGTGAATTGGAGTGTTGCTGTGATTGTTAGTGTTTGCACAAGGCTCTTTGACTGATAGCAGCATTCAACGGCGTGTGTGTGAAAAATAACAACCGGTTTGTTTGCTAATGTAGGCTAACAGTGACACAAAGAGAGAGAGAGAGAGAGAGAGAGAGAGAGAGAAACAGATTGAGGTAACTGGAGGTATGATACGTTCTATTGTGTGTTTTATATGAGATGTTTTAAAGCAAGATTCTGTCTACCTCTGTATATTCTCGGTCTCTTTACCAAACAGTCCATCACTCCTCCCCTGACAGCTTGATGCCCACTGCAGTAACCACCCGGGAGTCAAACATATGCTCCACACCAAACTGTCAAAATGCCTCCCATGTGGCATGTTCATGGCGAGTGTGTTCGGAGTTATACTGTATTGTTAATCCTGAGAAAACAAGGCCACTGCTTTATTCCTGACTCAAACACTTCCTACCCGACACCATATCGATTATCTGCCCACTGCGTTCCATAAAACAAGACCATCTTCAACTGCCAGAAGAAGTGTCAAGGAGAAAATTGCTCATGTATTATTATAGATGATAATCTTGTTTAAAAACAATGGTACAGATCGAAAATATAGTGTAGGAAATCCTCTGTGAGCGAAATAACCAGACTACATCACATCCTAGCCAAGGTCGGGCCCTTCAGAAGCCAGTGGGGTGGTGAAAGGCTGACCTCCTCCTCAGCTTTCCTGCTGGTGCTTGTTGGGCTTTTATTGCAAACATGACTGGAATGCCAGGGGCCACAAGAATGCTGATGAAACAATATACAAGCCTGTCATCTCAGTCTTCAAGGGCATGGCTGCTGATCTCTTGTCTTATATGTCAGTATTATATCAAACGGAACAAGATACTCTAGTGGCCAAAATGAATTAAAATCAATTAGCCTATATATGAGCTAATGCAGGATATCCCTTGATGGCCTGCTGATCCAATTAGTACATTTATGCCTCAGTAGTTCTGCTGGTGCAACTGATAAACTCTAGCTCACCGCCATGGTCATGTTTTGCACTCTCCATTTGGACCGGTCTGGCAGAGATGCCACTGTAGAAAGTGGTCACAGCTTTGCGATTCAAAGACACTTTCCTGAGAATCACCCTCCTGAGCTACATGGTGAAGCCTGTGTGGCTCAGCTACATAGGGATCCATCCTGGGTGACAGAGCTATTTACCTGTTATTCACAGCAATGAGAGGACCATGTGGAAACATAGCATGCGCTGCACTGTACTGTACTTATTAGGAAATGGGCATCCCATACAGGGAGTGTAGGCACACCTAGGCAGATATGGGGTAATGGGTGTGCGTGGCGGGTAATTAAACATATTGCTCATGTCTCGCCTGGCGTTTCTGGGTCAGCGTCTTCTTAGAGCGTGTGCAGCCATGTCTTCACGAAGCCTAAAACGAACGCTGATGTTCGACGATGCTTCACAATCTGGTGGCAGTGCTAGATCAGAGAGTGAATAGAGCAGCTGCTCACAGACTTTCATTCCTTACATATTTGTCACGTGGCGGAATTATTGCGCACCCCTACTGTATATGTATATGAACGCTGTCCCTCACTGAGGCTTTTATATATACGTTTGTGTAATTACAGAGGCATGGTGGAGACCAGATATTCCTACGCTGGTCTTAAAGGCCACTCAGAAGTATTCCTTATTCAGTTTTAATGCATAACACTAGCCTTGACTTCTGTCATGTCTATGAATAGCATAACAACCCTCATTTTGGGCTGTTATAAAAAGAATAGGCACATACCACAGAGGGTAATAGTAGCCTTAGCTTGTAGCTCAAGCTGTTTGTTACATTAAAAAACCCTCAATTATAGGCAAAGGCCTTCCTTCAGGAGCATGCTTGCTGTTCCAGGACTATTGTTGAATAGCAGGGTGGAGTATTTGCCCTGTCTTTCCTTTTCATTCCCCTGTGCCACCCACAAGCGTAGTCACTGTTTGCCAGAGTTATCCTTGGCAGAGCCAGGCAGGAAACATATCAAACTCTACGAAACATGAAGGCAATGTCAACACAGTGCACACAAGTGCATATAGGCAAAAGTGATGAGTGCAGTCCAATTGCACAGTTTACTCATAAAACCCCTCCAAATCTGCTCACTCATGGGATTAGGGCAAAGCCAAACCTGCATTTGAGAGGAACACGACGTCTTCAGCGCTTAGCCCGACTAAAAAGGTCCCTCTTGGAAAGCAGTCAGGGTATCATGTTGCTCTCAACAGTCCAGCCCATGGGCACGCATATCTGCTGAACAAACCATATGCACAAGCCGGCCGGTGACCAGCAAGCTACTCATCTAAGTTACACCGCAACAAAGAGCACTAGCCCTGGCTATCACGCTGTAGCAGCATTGTTAATGTATGAGCTCATATAACGGAGGCTGCTGACAGCACGGGGGATGGCCAGCTATGGATCTCACTCACCGTATGGGTCCCGGGGAGCAGTAGCGCTGGCTGTTCTCCTGAGTGCTGCAGTATTAGACGGAGCATGCGGCGCGCGCAGAGTTGCTCCAGTGCCTTCTGTCTCCGCCTTGGGACGCGCTTCTGTGTGTCGGGACGTCTGCCGTACAGCTGCTTTGGAATTCCTCGCAGGCGCAATTCCCCTGTGATCCAGTCTCCTCCTACCCTCCTCCACCCTCTCCCTATCTGACTGTCTCTCTCTCTGTCGCAGCACCTGTGCGTGCCTGTCCCTTTGCATATGGCTCCCACAGCCTGGTGGTTGCGCTCTCTCTTGTTCCTGCCTGCCGACGTAACCGCAGCGCGTTGTCTTCCAGGATGGACAGCTGTCGGCTGTGTGTCCTCAGCCCAGGAGCTCTGGGCCGCTACTGTATGTATGCAGCTACTGTGGCGCTGCAGAGTATAGCTGACAAAATAGCTGACTCATGGGATGCCGCTTACTGATTTGTGTGAGTCGTCTTTTTTTTTTCTTCTTCCTAGCTCCTCCTCGCCTCCAGACTGCCTAGATCTGATTAAGGCTATCTTGTATATTTAGCCTGGAGACGTCTCTCTCTCTCTCTCTCTCTCTCTCTCTCTCCCTCTCTCCTCCCAGTTGTGTCTCTTATCTCACTCTTGTCATGTCTAAACCCAACTCAATGTGCTCAAGGACACACCCACCGGGACCCATTATTTTCAGGCTATAAGCTGTATTTCTCCACAGCCACCCCCCACCCCCCCTTCTCCACACACACACACATATTTAATATAACAAAATATACCATATGGGAAACATTGTTGCTGTGATTGGCTCAATGCAGTGATTACTGCAGGAGAATGTAGCACCACACTGCATGAGAAGACATGTGGGCTAATGGAAGGCATAATTACTGGGGAATAATTTTGCTTATATTTAAATGACGTGGTGGAAGGAGAAACCATGTTCTTCTTGACAGTGCAAAGGGTGTAATCTGCGGTGCCCTCTAGTCAAGGGCACAGTGAACCTCATCACTGCATTAGGTCTTATTCTGCACTTTTCTGAAAAACGTCACAATTACAATTAAGGTTCAGTAACCTGTTCTGCTCTGAGGTAATCTCACATACTGTAAGATTGTGTGAGGGTGAAAGACCAGATAAACCGAGGGTTGAACTAGAGTGTGTCTAGTGCGTGCACGTGTGTGCATGACTGCATGTCCTCACAAGTCTGAACATCATTAAATGTACTGTATTGCTGTCCTGTTCATCAATCGCAGCCTTCAACAAACAACAGAATTCCCAATCTTCCAGCACATTTGAAATGGTCTTAATCTGCTTTATCTCATACGGGGATATTTCAGCCTTACTGTATAATACTGTATAACACTTGCATGAGTGTTGTAATGGGATGTGCCTGTGTGTGGACATCTTACTGTAAAGTTGCTGTGACACTCCCTGTACTAAATTGCACAGATCAATCATAACGATAATTCAGGCAGGCCCTAAAGTCAAGCCCAGGCCAAATAAGCGCCGGTTATGGACTTTCTGCTGACATACTGTAGGAAAGACCTAAAATTGGGAATGTATACAGTGTAAAATAAGATTTATGCCAATGACCCAGCCTTAACAAATGTGTTTTATTTACAGCTTTACACTGATCTGGGGCGTACAACATGCCGCCTTACTTAAATTCATGCTGCCCTAGGCGCCTAATCATGCCTAATGGGAAGATCGGCCTGAGTCCATAATCTCAATCAATTGATTGCCCATCTAATGCCTCAGCAGATCACATGCTAACAATACGATTGGCTAAATTCATTCAGTGTGCAGTAATGGGATGTGTGATATTACTAAAATCTCAAATGCTGACATACTGTAGGTCATTGTATACCTCGATAACGAGGCTAACATAGGCTTGACTACTTGATATGGTAGCCTACATTCTCTGTAAATTCAATGAATAAAAGATTTACTCATTCAAATTTAGCTAAAATGAAAAGGGTGGACATAAATTAGGTAAGTAACATCTACTGCGTTTTTCGGTAATGTATGATCGTGTTACTAACGCAAACATAATTTGCATAGATATAACTATAACCGCATTAGTAACGTGACCATGTTGAACATGGAGAATAGGGCTAGTAACCTGCATGAAGTTTCTTTTAGAGAACTCATTTGAAAGAATGGATTGGAACTTGCCATACATATAAAAAATTTCAAAGGTATGTAATTTAATCAAACATTTTAAAGGTCGTGGATACAACCTTGGTGTCACACCTAGGTCCGGGGGTGTGTCCAGGCTCCCTCTCCGCAGGCGCGCTGCCACGTCGGTTCGCTAACCACCGCCCAAGGCGTTGTGGCAGTCCCTCCCCTCCCTGTCTCTGCACCTGTTTTTAGTTGACTACTCACCCACGAGTATTTAGTGTTTGGTTGTTTCTGTTCTCGTGGGCTATTGTATGTGTTGATCACTGTTTTTTGATTACCACTGTATAGCAACTGTCGTTGCTAAACATAACACTTGGCTTTGTGTCCTGAATGTACAATATGCGAATATATGTTTTGTCAGGTAGCACGTTTTTGTTCTGCAAAAGCATTGTGCTAAATATTCTACTTGTACACTATTTGGTTATCGACCATCAGAGTCACTGTGAATCTGCCCCACAAATCTTTCTCTGATCATCCACTACTGTTTCTCATCTCCTCTCCTTTGCTCGATCTGTTTTACTTTGACTATGGGAAGCTAGGCAAGGCCCGGCTCACACACACATACAATAGAGTATGGTTGGTATGCACATTAAAACATTAATACATTTTTTTTTTAGCACATAAACATTTTCGAGAACGCTTGCTAACAATATCCCTCTGCGCGTCCGCGGCGGTGCTCCACAGCACCACACCAGGCATAGTACTACAGCTTTGTTGATGTGAGCGATGTTTATTTGTTTATGTTACTATTTACAGCGCCAGGGCTATGTAGAAGTATCTGATTATTTTATCAACACCCACATAGAACGATAAGCTAGCAAAACTCGAGGAGATATTTGTATAATTTGACTAAATCTGTAATTAGCTTACAAATTGCTTGCAATAGCGGACAATTGTGACGCTGTCAAATGTGAGGACCCAAACACACGACACGAAACACAAGGTAAACACAGGAAGTTATGAGACAGGGAACACGGGACGGACATAACGTCCCAACAATACCTTTAACACCATCCATCCAAACTTCCCTTTCCCGAGCAACATCAGCAAGCTCTCACTGGGGGATCCCGAGACGTTTCCAGGCCAGTTTGGCGATATAATCTCTCCACCTGGTCCTGGGTCTTTACCTTTAACACCTTACCTTTAACACCTCTTACATTAATGCAATAGAAGCATTGCAAATAACAATCATAACAGTCATATATTAATGGATTCCATGCAAAATATGGACAAATAGTGTGATTTGCATCACATCACATAAATTGTCTGGGATTCCACCGAGTGTGCGTGCGCTACATTCCGGTGTCGCAAAACTGACTTGTGATAAAAAGTGATCAATGTAAGAAAAGTTGCATTTTATGGTTATATTCCCACATTTTTAGCAGGTGAAATACTATAAATTAAGGATCATTTCAAAATATATTAATTTTTAGGCGGTCATCATGTTAGTTGGACTACAGTATACTTTTGAAATATAGGATATTGTCTATACTTAAGGTATCATAACATGTAAAATGTGTGTTTGTTTGCTATGTCGAATATCCTTGTTAGCATAGATATTTAGAAAATATAGAATACTTTTAGTCTAACTAACAGAATGGAATAATAGGCCGTCTCGATACAAAAAAATATATATTTTTAAAATATCCTTAATTTATAGTATTTCACCTGTTTTGTGCCCTAGATTATAATTAATGCACTAATTTTTACCAGCTAAAAATGTATGAATATAACTATAAAATACACTTTTACATACCGTGATAATTTTTTATCAGCAAGTCACTTTTGGGCACAACACCGGTGTTCTGACCATCTATGCTACTCATTGAATTGTGCTACTTCGACATACTGCGCATGTGCATAGCCATTATTCCGTCATTGTCGTCATGCTTGAGACAACGCCCATAGATTTGTGCTGACGTAATTTTGATTTCTAGCTAGTTTTGTTATTGTATGTTTTAAACAAATGTATAATGTTTAATGTAATTTTACATGTATAATTTGATTAAGTTAACGTTATTTTTGCCAGGTTGTATTATAACATTTGTAATATGATTATTTGCTTAATGCACCATATTTTGCACCCTAACGACACCAAAAAGATTATTTGGGAATATTTGTTATTTCCCCACACCAATATCCAAAAGAATGTAGGCATACAGTATGTGTGAAATGTATGCAACAATAAGATACATTACTGTGCGCGTTATAGCCTACATGGAAATGGGAACACCGACCGAACACGTAATGGAGCATTTTTCGATAGGGCAGCGATATGGTAGCATTTTTTCTGCATAAATCGTCCGGGCACCGGCTCTGAAACGGGTTTGTTCGCTAAAATTAGTCGTGTGTATTTTTGATAGATGCGGAACACCACAAATCATTTAAAAAAAGGACAATTCCAGAAAATACCATGGTGTGGAATATAATTACAGTAGTTTTGGGAAGTGAGTGAAAGTCTGCCAGGCAAAGTAGTTTTTGTTGATCTCGCCAATACAACTGTCTCGCAGTGCTCCGCTTCTGAAATGCTCCCGGTGGAAGTTGACGCCTCGATAGATCGGAAAAAACCGAGCCGGAATGCAGCGCACACGCATCAGGTGGAGTTCTGGCGCTAAGGCCCATATATGCTTCTGCGTCAAGCTTACGTCTAGGCTATGGGGTCAACTACGGGCTTACCTTACGCCGTCGTGAGGATTTTATACTTATAATAAAATACAGATAGGCGACACCAAAAAAACTTTTTATAAGGACACTTTCAGAAAGGGCCAGTTGATTCCTTTGCAAGAATATGGCAACCCACCCTATCTCCTCCATTCATGCTGTGTGACCAATGTCATGCTGTTGCCATTGATGCTTGCTATGTTCTGTACCCTATTGGTACAGAACAGGTGGTCCTGACTGAACCATTTGGCATCCAATAAACAGTACTTATGAATACAAGCCACTTTGAAAAGGTCTTGTGATGTCAACAGGAAAAGACAGTCTCATTATTTAAAAAGGCAAGCAAACCTTGAAAACTTAGCTTTAATTGCTATCTATTTTAAATTATAATAATATAATAATATAATTTTTAAAGGGACACTTCTTGATATGTTTCTGGAATTGCCTTGTTGTTAAGTTACAATAATGTTTTGGTTTGAAATGCTAAACGCAAACATAAATACCATACTGGTGTACATCTGGGGGTGCTAGAGGGTTTATTATACTGTAACAGATAAAAATGCATCTCACTACTTTCCTCTTCCATTCCTACGAGCTGAGGGTTGGGGAGCTTTACCCAGTGTTTTCCCGCTCTTAACGTTCAAGCCACAAAACTGAATTTTAATGGGTAGCCTACCAATTTTACTGAACATGATGATATTTGCCCAGAATATTCTTGTCAACTACTTTTTGTTTTTTTCAAACATTTGCTTTGGCTCACGTGTTCCTTTGCTGAACAAGAGGGCTTTCAGTATGTTGGGAGATGGTCTCTTCTGGCTCAATGAGGTCACTTTCCTACGACTGACACTGCCCACACTGATTCCTAGCCAAACAAACAAGCCCACTTCAGTCTGTCAAGCTGAAAAGCCATAGAGCGACAGAATAACACATTTTACAGGATGTGTACCAATGTGCGGTTGATGTCTTCACTGACAGCTTTAGGTTCTAATTCTGGCTTAACAGCTCGCACAATCAACACCCCTACACGCCTTCGTCCTCCTTTTTGACACTGTTCACACCATTTTTGGTGTATGTGCCATCATTATCACATGCAGTCTGATGTAGGAAGAGTGAAGCAATATGAAACATTGCATACAGTTAAGAGGCAGTGTTATTACACATTATGAAGTGTGACGCATGTTATTGAGTGACATCTTTCCTGATATTTAAATTATCTATCTACAAATATTCAGTATGCCGCACATGATTATGATATGTGGAGCATTTGGCTCCACCCATTCTTCACAATCTACTTGTTTATTTGTTTCCCTTAATGAACAAAATGTTCCATGTCTTAAAAATGCTTAGGGAACATTTGGCACCCTGAGGCAAAACCATGTTGACAGAGAAGTTTATAATGGCAGCCTTGTCAGTTCTCTCTCAGGGTTGTGCTATTTCACAGTGTGTTCTCCTCTGTACATTTGATTTTACCCCAACAACAAGCGTTACACAATGTTTCCAACCCTACAGGCAGTAATGGAAATAAGGAACAAACACAAAGGTCAAAGTTACAAGGGTACATATGGAGAAGGATCGTCTGAGGGGATAGAGAGCAGAATATCACAGGAAGTCCAAACCCAAGTCCATGCTCTGTGGTTGTATCCCAGGATGAGTTTGATATGTTTATGTGGGTGATGCACCATCCTGAGACTACAGTCGACTACACCCTTGTGGCTGCACATGTGTAACTGTACTGTACTAATATACTGTACATGATTGTATAAAGCTAACAGATGCTTAGCATTTTCGTTTTTTTATTGATAGTTTAAATGGGCTCAGAGAGCCATGGGCAAACATGTCGTTGCAATCTGTTGTACATTGTACTTTTAATGCACATGACAATAAACTAGAAACTTGAGTTTTAGTTTAGGCATTATAAATATTTAACAGGTGAAGTGTCCAAACAAAATGTAATATTTTCATAGCAACTTTTATGTAAATATGGATCCGGATCCAGAGAAATGTAAATGTTTAAAACAAAGCGGAAAGGACTCTACGCCTCCAAACATTCGGGAAATACTGCTCTACATATGCCAATATTTAGTATACTGTGACTTTAAAATGGGTTAATAATCATTCCTGTGGTGTTCAACCCCCATATGCGACAGATACCTTCCACAATTGGCCTGTACCACACCCAAGCTGTATAAGTGATGCGATATATGTGCTGTAGATATGTTGTGCACATTTGGAAAGAGACCATGATCTTTGGTTTAGGTGAGTGAGGCTCCTCATTAAAATTTCAGTAGCTATGTCACAGGCCAGCCTTACTGTATGCAATCAGCCCATGGTTGTCCTTTACCAATACCCATACATCGTTCTACTAGCACAACCACAGCTCTCATGCGAATGGGAAGGCTGCCACTGTCCATATTATAAGGTGATGAGAGAGTACAGGATAGCTCATCAAAAGCTCTATAGTCTTTTTGGTCATGGATGAGGAGATAGACCCATCCTTTGCTCTAACGCTAATTGCAATCCTTGTGTCACACAGCACACCTATGGCAACTTCACAGGGTCCTTGAGTCATGCGCATCAGCTCACAGAACATTGTCCTTGGCAAAGACCCTGCCAAATCCCGTGTTTCTCATTACAATAATGCAAAAGGCTACAAGAACACCAGTTTGTGCAATGTAGCGCAACATAATGTGAGTAAACTTTTTGCAATTATGATGCAATTATCAATCTTATAGACAATAAACATCAATTTACATTTGTAGGGAGTTATTCATGGCCACAGGGGAAAAGGAAGCATAAACATTCAGCATTCCCTATGTTTAGATAGTGAATCATTTTTAAGATACGTATTTTGTGGTCATTGCATGACACTGACTTGGAAAGCCCCATGAAATGCATCATTGTCAGTTTACCTCTAATCTGATCAAAGTGAGGTTTCCTGTTTTCTCCCATTAGTAAATCCAATGGGAATCTGTGTCGTGCCAGTTCTCAGAAATCTTATATCTTATCTATGTGCTCATTAAATAACATTCCTATGATAATGTGAAGAAAAATCCACAAGAATGTTGATTTCTGAAATATTAAACGTACCCTCCTCAGTTGCTGTATAGCTCCTAGGACCCCAAATGTCATGTAGGCTTAACTGATTGGCTGTAGATTCCAGACGGACCGGGCAAGGCTGGCAGTAGTGCTAACAGAGGTGTAGTGACTTTCACTGTGAATTTCATTGAGTGCAATGTTTTCTTTTCTCTTGCTTGCTAATTTCCCTGCTCACCATGACATTGCTTGTGCCGAAATGGGTGTGGGGGCGCAATAGAGGGTGTGTAAGTCAAAATGTGGTAGCCTGGTGTAACCAGACAATATTCACTTTGTGACTATAGATTGGCCCCGCTCCATTGGGATGTGTTCGTAGTCATTGCCTCCTACTGGGCATAGACCACTGACACAACAAATTTGATCACCTCATCTTTTTACCAACATTTTGACACAAGCTTACTCCACTCTTAATGGATGTCAGCAGGGTGGCTGTGCGAATGCTAATGAATAATAGTTTTGTGTCAAGTAAAATTAAATATTGCGCTAGCGTTGCTTCCTTGTTAGACCATGTCTTATCGCAGACACAGGGGTTGTCGGGAATGTTTCCGGGCTTTAGGCGAAGGTACACTAAACATTATCTTGCAGAGCCAGCCTATACTTGCGTAAAGTCTGGGACATAGTACTGGCTAACTGCATCAAGCCTACTTGAAAGGAATGGTATTTTGATTGACATGCATGACGACCAATTACATAACTAAATTACTAAGTTGCAACTTAAATTTACTTAAATGGTAAATGGACTGCATTTATATAGCGATTGATCAAAAGGGCTTTACACTATTTTGCCTTACATTCACCCATTCACACACACATTCATTCACTGATAGTGATTGCTGCCATGCAAGGTGCAACCAACCACCGAGAGCAGTTAAGGGGTAGGGGGTTAGGCATCTTGCTCAATGATGATTACAGGTAGGTCAACACTGGGGTTTCACAAGTTACTTACACATAGGAATATGTTGGGAATAAGTTCATGTTTACTGCTAAAATAAACTGCTAAAATGAATTGAAATACATAAAGCACTGCACTGACAATGCTAATCCAATCAATTACGTCACATCCTGATAGCACTGTTGAGTTTACAGGGGTATATACAATATCAGACGCTCAGCACAGCACAACATATGTGACGTAGTGCTAATGGACGGAAGATGCTGAGACTAAGCACATGCATGCAAAGCCACATGCTTCTCTTTTGTGCATATTATGTTGACCAATTTTGCGAATAATGTCACTAATGTGTACTGTCCATAACATTTGTAATAACAAAACAAATATAAATGTATGTCATTGCTGTATACAGTAGGCCTACAATATGCTGACTTGTTGACCCTGCATCTATCAAGACATTCCTGGGCGAAGCTTTTCTGACTTAGCCAGTCTGGAGTTTTGCAGTCTATTACCGAATTGGCAGTTTACCATGATAGAGCTCTAGTGAATACTCTGAGAGTTTCAAAAACATCAATATTATACACAGATTTATACACTGTCCCCACACGTTTGGACTAGGCAACTGTCCAAAAGTGTGATTATCCCAAAGTGTACATTGGTACATTTATTTTGAATTGCTGTTTCTTAAATAAATATGAATTTATAAAATAATGCCTGGTTTTACATCCACCAAATGATAATGTGCTTAATTTCTGATGAGATTAGCATTAGTTTTTGCTGCTTTGCCTTTCAAAATGTTTAAGAGTTCTTTAGCAGGCTTATAGCTTCCATCTGCTATCTTAGAAACTCTTATTATGCGGCTTAGCATAATCAGAGCATAATCATAGCACTTACAGTCACTGAACTGTAATATCGGCAATAAAAAAAATCCTATTTCAGGCATTGCTGATCATTTTAGTGGCAGCTCCATATAGGCCATGACCAGGTTAAATGATTTGGTCCAACACTGTAAAAGCATATTTTAAAGGCAATGGGATATTTGAGCCAGTTTTCTAATATGCCCAGGCACCATCTGCTGTTGTCTTTATGTTGGCAGAATTTATTTCATAGTTTCACCATATGTAGATCTTATCAATTTGGCTCTATATGTCATTTTCGAAATTTAGAGAGCAAGAATAATAGAGTATGCAATTTACATTTGACCTCAGATATGTTCTGTTTGCTTTTACTGGGATTTTTGGCATAATATATTTATAATATCATTTCAAATGGGAACTGGCTGCCTTTTCAAACAAGAGTGGAAAAACACTCAAGGGGACAATACTGTACTGCATACTTTTTCAGTATAGTACATCCCAAATGGTAGCTAAATGTCCACTATTAACCTGTAGTCTAACAATCTGTCAAGCAGAGTGCAATAGTAATGTTCTCTACCTCAGGACCTCTAAGATGTGACAGAAGTGTGCTGCAGTAGGAGCTTGCTAAAGGCATGCACATACCACAGTCTGCAGCCTTCATTGTATTCAGATCCACTGAGCGCGAGTGTTGAATCTGGTTGAGAGCATGCAAAAGACAGAGGCACCAAGAGTCTATAAAAGAGCGGATGATGCGAAAGGATGGGCATGATAGCCAGAGAGAGAGAGCAAGAGAGAGAGAGAGAGAGAGAGAGAGAGAGAGAGAGATGTCCTCAGTGGCACGCTTAACAGTTTACAGTACAATTTCAAAACTTCCATGCTAACAGAAGCCAAGCAATGGAGAGACAGAACCAGATACCAGACATGCACCTACACTGGTCTAAACAACCTATACCTCTTCCATAATGGCATACCAGAATGTGCTTTATACCTTTCTAATATGGTTCCTGTTTGACAATGTGAAGAAAGACAATCTAGGCCAAAAAAATGTTCTGGCCTGTTATTCCCCAGTAGAGTATTTAAGCAGTTTAAAAAGAAAATACAGTAGGTGACCAGGTCTTGTGTATTTAAGTGCAAGAAAGATTAAAAGAGAATGGGGGTGCATTTATGTCAGTTTGAGATATCCCAGTTTCAATGTTTAAACAAATCCCAGCAGAAGCATGCTTCTACAGTGAGTGTCTGTTTGTGGACGTCATATGTTCCTGGAATGTATCCTGAAGCCTATGAATGCAGCAGGCTGAAGCCATCAAAAACAGCCAGAGAATAATAAGTACTCCCTAAAACAATAGCACTCTCCATGGTGTTTTCCAAGAGTTTCACTTTTGAATTTACTGTCTTCCTTGGGATTGTATAGTCATTGTTGCATAATAAACAAAAGGAATGTTTCACATTTATTTACAGTCAAATGCATTCCTCAGAAGTAGCATTGCTGCCTCATTGCTAAACTCATAGTCATCAAATTATTGAAATTGAAATATACTTGAAATATACTTTATAATTTAGTTTGAATTTAACATTCATTTAAATTAATTTAAATGTGCTTATGAAAAACAATTAATAAGTGGTGCTGGAGAAATATTATTGATATTTTATCTCATCAAAAAAATAACAAGAGTACAAACAGAATAGACAGCTATTGTAACGTTCAGGGTCGCGCCACCGATGGGCGGCTCACCCCCCCACCATTACCGGGGCCTGCGTGCTACCGCCTCTGGTTACTACGTGCACTTCCCCAGCGCTCCCTGTCTCACGGGCGTTCACACTAAGTGTATATTGATTGAACCTGGGGGTTTGGCGTTTGTGTTTAGTTTGGGGCTTTCGTTGTTTCATTGTTGGTTATTGTTTCCTGTTAGTGAGTGTTTTGCGTGTTTTCTTCATTAAACCTATTATTTATTCTGAAATCTGCACCTGGTTCCTGCCATTCCCACACTGCAGCGTTCCAGATACGGACGGTGAACATTTCTTTTAAATTATAAGGTATTAGAAGATTATCAATGGTGTGACGGTTCATTTGTTAAGCTCTTGATAGTTAATTAAAGGTGGAGTTGGGGAAAGATTGTTGATATTTTAACTTGATCAAAATTAAAACACCTCTCCATTCAGTGCCATACACTGAAAGACATATTAAATTGAATAACTTCATTAAATCATGGAAAGTATTTCCATATGCTTTTCTTTCAGCATTAAGAAAATAGGTTGATCCAACTCAATATACTAAGGTTGGTTCAAATATATATACAAGCATTGGTTAAACTTAATTGGCTAGGGCTTATGCAACCTAACCTACATTTAAATACCCAAATTAATGAGGTTGGCTTTAGTTTATTGAGTCAAATTCATTAGAGCTTGTAACGCTGTGGTGTTGGAGGCGAGTGCAAACGAACGAAAAAACAACTAAAACGATTACTCAGCCACGAGCCCTCG
>JAODUH010047190.1:0-11594 GCA_027564835.1 Typhlichthys subterraneus
CCCCCCCCCCCCCCCCCCCCCCCCCCCCCCCCCCCCCCCCCCCGTCTGAATGACAGTGGTCGACTGAGCATTCATGCCGTAATGTTACAAGCCCAGCGGGCAGGACTTTTACCTCGGCCATGAATTGATGGTCCCCTGCCATGAAGCAGGGGGAGAAGGATTGTGTGAGCGCCCCCAGGCCTGGCCATGGTGGGGTGAAGACTTATCTCTTAAGAAGTGTGTGTGTGTGTGTGTGTGTGTGTGTGTGGGGTGGGGGGGGTTCTGTTGTACCGTGTTCTTATTTTGTTGTCCTACTCTATATAACATCCATTTAAAAGCTTTTCGTTCATGTAATGTGGTTTTGCCAGGTCAGCTCTGAGTTCTGCTCTGAAGGGACCTAAAAGGGACAGACTACATTTTAAATCTGAAGTCTGCATGTGTGTCTGTATTATGTAAAACACATCTGGCCCCAGATGTGACATCTTTTATGCATGGTAACCAATCATATCTGACCTATCCGCCCACTCCCAGGCTTATATCCAATAAAGTCAGGATATGTAATGAATAAAAGTACACCATCTGCAACAGAATGTGCAATTGCTGGGAGAAAAAGAGGTCCAAAATGGCAGTTGGAATTTATAAACATATAAGGGCATTTAAAAGCTTCATGATTGCATGAAGACGTACTGTTAAAAATGCAGTCCCATCTCTCATTCCATTTCAAAACAGCTTACTTTCTTTGCGCACAACCTTTTCCATACCGTGTCTGCCCCGATGATTAACTCCACCGCTGCAGTGTTTTCTCCTCTGCTGTATTCTGGCTGCTCCTATCGTTCTGTAGACTGCACCTCCCCGCCCGTTAACACAACCAAACTGTGGGACAGGATGCCATAGCCCACTTAGTCTCTGGCTAATTGAATTAAATCCACTTTGCAAAAGAGGGACCGAGACAGTGATACAGACACAGTACACACACAATGCACATAGAGATATACAGTAGAGCAGGAATGGTTGGCAGGTTATGTATTCAAGTGGTATTTTATCAACATTGTCTTAAATGGCACTAGTACTGTAACTGTGCTGTCAAAGCTTCTGTACTGTATATGTTGTTAACGGGCTAATGGGAACATTACTCTAGGCTTTATGTTTCTTATTCTTTATCGATTGCAAAGCGTATGAGTAACCCTCGGTTGAAAGATGTGAAATTGTTATAAGCGTAATGCTGTTAAACTGGGTGGATCACTTATGCTTAACTTTGCATTTCCAAATAGTGAAAGTAAATGGATGGCTCCCGGGCTACCGCTGGAGATGAAGTGTCTGGGCAGTGAGCTGTAAAGGTTTATATTGACTGTGTTGTATACATGCCGATATGCTTAGACATATTAAGCCAGCCCAGGGTATGGCAGCCACTCCCCCCCCGCTCCACTTTGATTTAAGGCCCTGGCTTTGTAGGTGTTTGCAGTGAGACCAGCGCTGTTCCAGTCAACCGATACAGTGAAGGAACATGTATCAACAGAAGCTTGGATAACAGTGATGTGAATACTGAGTAAGGAAACAATATCATCTGTTGCTTCGTAGCTTTTTTGTTGACTTTGTGGGAAATGTTGAAAAGCAATGCAAACTTTTTTTCAAGGAGATAACTACTTATGCAGATCAGGTTTACGTGAACATGTGACATATGAGAGAAAATACTTTTATATTCATATTTTCAATTTCAATATTTTCATTGAAATCAACGTGACAGAGAACATCCTTTCATTTACCATGGAATTGGCGTGCTTCACCAGAGGTATACTGTGGGAGAAGTTGAATAATGGAAACATGTCACGTCAAAATGTACTAAAGTCACAGTTTTACTCATTCCTCCTCTTGTTAATGGCAACCATTTCCTCTGGTTGGTTTGATGAATTTGGTGGACATATTACAAAGCTCTCACTATTCTAAATATGCTGTAGAATAGGAGACACACTGCTGTTGAAACCAGACGTCTACTGTATGTTGTCCACATTTTAACGCTATATTCAAAGTATTTTTATAGCTACTATTGGCTTGTTGGACGATTACACATGCATAGATAATAATGGTCCTTAACATAAACCTCTGCTTTACAATAAAATACATATTCATATTATCGTGACTTTAATTCAATACTGCTATATTAGTGGTAATTATTACTTGAATTCACAATACTTCATCATGTCATAATTTCCCGGTATACTGTTCTCCTCAGCAATTTCCCGAAATTAGCATGTAACTAACGACCTGTAATTTGAAGCGTGACCAAAGCCACATATCCTATATTATATAGCCTATAGTCAAATTTGGCTGCTGAAATGAATATGAAAATGTGTTGCACATGTTTGGTCAAGGCACAAAATACCCACTCAGATCTTGTTTTTTTCTGCATTGAGTTTTGTTGGTCATGCAGGGTCAGTAATGATCGTGTGGTGTGGTATTAAAAAACCTATAGAGTACGATTTTAGCAAATCAAGCCGGAACCACTACATCTTGCAAATTGATATCAGGCTTTTGACATTATTATTTTTGATCACGGGGTGTGATGCATCACTTAATTACTTAGTGAGGACGTGTGAAAAGTGCCCTTACCCCCACTCTCCCTCTGTGGTTCACAGCCACTGTATGGAATCGCTACCGCGTAATAACACGCAGCAGAAAAGATAATTAATTAGCCATGTTTAGGGGCGGCTTCGCCCATAACCAAAGCCTATTGCTGCAAGGAATGTTCGTTAACTACCTCATCGCATTCATTGCGAAGTCATTCAGTGGTGAAATACAGCCACAAAGGATAGGGCAGGAGGGGGGAATTAATTGATTACTTTGACTCACAATTTTCCCTCCTAGGTAGTGAATCTTCAGTGATATTGAGTGGAGATAGCTCTTCTACCAGATAAGATAGCATTTGATTGGATAGTGCCCTCATCAATCCCGGTAATGATTTCTCTGGAAACAGAAATGGTAATCCAATAGACGTTATTAAGCGTGTTTTAATTGTAGTTCTCCCACGGGTGGCCTCGGGGCAAAATGCCCTCAAATACATATTATTTGCATTGCTGCTATACTTGTTATAATTGTCAGGCCCACACTGCACACTCTTTAGTAGACTTTGTTCTCATCTACTCTCTGAGTATGCGATAAATAAATGATCCTGTTTTGCAGATAGCATTGTCTCCAATTACAACTATGCAGTATATATGAGGTTTAAAACTGACATTTGCAAATGATGAAAACCAGTCTAAGAATGCTGTTCATTGACGGAATGTTAACATTTGTCATGACTTACATCCAAGAGATAATTGCAGTGATCATGAATAAAAAAAAAAAAGAAAGATAGGAACACTGCCGGCGAGAACATCTTGAGTGATCTATTTCTGTAGACAAACATATGATCATTTACAGGAATCCTTGGCATCAGATAGACAGTAATGAAAGTGGAGGTGGCAACAGAAAGCAGATCCATAATGTCATCTCTCATTTTCATATTTCCATCACCGCTATGTGATTATGATTGGATTCCTCCCCAGTTTCTCGGCAGCGGCGGTAATACGAGGCTCGTTAAGAGGGCAGCGTTGGAGGTCAGAGGAAAGACAGTCTGTGGGCCTGACCTTAGTCGAGATTTAAAGTGACACACACACGCACACACAGGTGTGGGCTATTCTGCCCCTGCGCATCAGATTCTATGTATATTACATTGTACAGAATATTTAACATGCTAATAGGCTAGTTTGCTTCAAGCTAAAGCTCCATTAAGTGGTAGCAGAAATGAATGGAGGCGCGCATGTGCAAAGCTATTAGCGGTGCAGTGCGCCGTGGACCATGTTTGGAAGGGAAGTGCAGTGCTCAATCACACACTATGCATTGGCCAATGTACTGACCGGTGTGCAGGATAGCCCCAGGACTGCCATCGCATCTTTAATGAGAACACAGTGTTTGATCTGGCAACGTTTACCTAGATGATCCCTGACACCATAAAGAGGGTCAGTGCGAGATTATCGCATTGTCTTTTAATAGTTTGGCCAGGTGGATAGGCCTTTATACATAACACAGTACCAGTTTCCCTGCAACATCTAATTGACATCCCTGCCAATATTCTCTCTAAAGGAACACTGGGAATATGTTTGTGGTCAAAACCAGTGCATTACAAAAAAATGAATATTCTTACCACTCCCACACACAGGTGTTGAGTGGCTTGCATCTGTCTGTCTCTATTCATTCATTGTACTTATTAGTGATGCACCATTCTGTTTAGTTTTTTTGCCGATACTATTGCCACAAAATAGACACATTTTCTATATTATTCATGAATTTAAGATACATTTTTTATCCAGGTAAAAACATGGAATCAAGAAAAGGCGAATTTAATAGTGAATTGACAGCCACGTAAACAAAGGTCGGTTTTCCGTATCTCCCATTAGAATGGAAAATCGGACTACCACCGATTTTTTTATGTTGAGTGGAAATTGGCTGATTCCGATCTCCTGCCAATCGATCGGGTGCATCCCTAGTTCTTCTCACACTATTCTCTACCTCTTCCTCTAGCTGCCCATATGTTTGTAGACTGTTTCAAACATCAACATCAGTCCAAACCAATGGTGCTCTAACACCACCAGACACAATGCTCCTGTCTAAATAAATACAAGGAGGGATGCTTGAAACCTATCTAACTTGAGAGATGTGCTCATGCACTGCTTAATATTGACACTTCAATGTATACAGTATGTCACGTTTGCTCTGAATCTGCTATTTTGCTGTGTACTAGTAAAAATACAGTACCGATACAAGAGCAACACTAAAAACACAGGTCTTTACAGCATCCGGGTGGAGAACTAGGCAGTGTGCATGGAGAGCAGGAGTGTCCAAGATGGATTAGAGACAGTAACTGACATGGCAGCACAAAAATAGCCAGCTGGAAACTGGCAATGGACACTAATACCGCCTGGCCATTATTCCATCATACCATTAGGCAAACATACCTTCACACCGTAGTGGGTTATTTTACGCTATGTCAGCGTGGAAATGTCAGTTAAGGCAGACACTGAAGCATTACCTGTTAAATGTACACTTCCCCATGTCCAGTGTTCTGTCCTGGGGTAATACACAGCAGTGTTACATGCAGGCAGGTGGAGTATGTGAAGCAATACTGTCTATTTGCGCCCTAATTAACTTGTGTCTTTCAGAGGTTGGCTACATAACGCTGAGCAAAGCGCTCTCTTCTGTTAGCGTCATTGTCCTGTGTCTCCTTTCATGTGTACTTTTATTAGAGCGGGGGATTTGGGAATAAAAGGGGAAGTGTCGTCAAATAAGAGGGAGGACAAACAGGCCAGTCCTTCCAGGGACAGTACTGTATCTAATGACGACAATAGATCCATATCAGCGTCGACATCCCGAGAGAGAGTGTGCAAACACGGAGCACAGAGCCAGCGGATAATTGCCGCCACTACCACGGGCACTGCAGCATGTACACGTGTCACACCACAGCGCCACTGCGTAGGTGCGCATTAGCAATACCTCGCCGCGTAACTCTGCGTAATCCTCAGAAGTCCTTTAAGGAGTTTTCCAAAAGTCGCGCACACTTTTTTTTGATTTTCGACCGCCCATACCCACACATTCTTCTTATCTGCGCTCGGTGAATCACTTCTCTTTTAGAGGTGAATTCCTCGAATTCTGTTCGGAATTGCCCCTGTATGAGAAACCTGCATTATGGAAGCACGTTGTTGGGATACTGTTGGGAGCGAATATGTATTCCTCACATGCAGTGCAGTGTGGTTGCACGCATCACTACCCCGCCCCCTGCGGAGTTTCTAGGCTCACACCATTCCCTACCCCCCTCTAACCCACAGTGTTATGCACGCAGGCGTGTGTCAAAAATATGAACAGTGAGTTGTGGTAGACATTTGTGGTTCTGGGGGCAATATAACAATGGAGGGGAGTAACAGTTAACCAGCATTACATTCATACTGTATATTTTCTTATTTCTTTGACATTTAGAGTCCTGACATTTGGCAAAAACCTGCCCCACACCATTACTCCCACACCACTAAGTACCTCCATAATGGTCATTATACGTGTTTTTCACATGTCACATGCACAGTAAATCGGCTGTCAGCGGGAGAATGTGTATGTCATTGTATGAATAGATAAGGAGGGTACTTGGTTGCTGAAGGGGCCTGTGAGTGCCAGCACTGACATGGTTTAAAAGAGCTTAATTATAATGAGCTGGAGCATGGTAGCGCAAGTGCCCAGGGTAGCTTCAGGGAGCTCACCACAAGTCCAGTGCTGGCCCTACTGCATGCAGTGGAGAGCGGCCTATAAAGAGGATAACATCAGAGCCCGAAAGGCTCTCAAGGATGCCTGGAGGAGACACACAATATATGGTTCCTTGTGATCAGTCGCCATGCCTCAAAAACACACAGTCCATTAACTCTGTTAAGACTGTTTATACTCTGTGCTTACTGTGCTGTATTTTCTACAAACGGGAGCTATGCTTTATGAACGCCATACATTTCATCATAGATTTGTACATCGCCATATCATTTATTACTGTTATTTGTTGTCAACTAATGATGCTATTGGACCGCGCTAATGGTTGACAATGTGTATCGACTAAAATGAGAGAATGCAATTGGAAAATGAACCCGGGGATTAAGTGAGGCGGTTATACCACTATACTGTGACGGGAAGCCAGGCTGAAGTAAACAACATAATTATATAAATAAATGCTAAATTTATTGATAGCCTTATATTCTTGTAAGATGGTTTACAAGAAAATATTGGAACTGGAGTCACAATGATTTATAATCTATTGTTCAGGCTAAGGCTGTTTAACTTTCTGCCCCTCTCTGAATATTTATGCACTTCCTTGCATTCTCATGCCCCTCTCCCTCTCTCTTTTCCATTTGCTATCGCACACATATTGCAGACGTATACAGCACACGCAAGCCTATCCACTGCTAGTTTAATTGTTTACGAATATAGAAGTTTTTTATGCTAATCTGACAGCTGCATTCATTTCAGGTTTCTCATAACTACCCCTCCCCCCCAAAGACATTAACACAGACACACACATTTCCCTATATCCTGTGTGACAGTGATAACGATAATAATGTAATGAAGTTATTGTAATTAGAAAGAAACGCATTCATTTGATTGAGGCATCTCTGAAATGATGAAGTGGGGAAGTGGTCGGCAAGCAGCAAAACAGAAGACCAGGCCTTTATAGCTGTTATGAATGGACGGACTCTATTTAGAGCTTTGAATGTCCCTCCGCCTTCATTGGTGGAGAAGGATGTATTTCTCACTATCAATTTGAATAGGTCACCAACACAACGACGAGAGTCGCTTTTCTCCGTGAATGCCTAGGTAATGAGAAGCACTCTTGAACTGACTTCCATCAACCGGGTCACGTTCAAACATTTTAAATGACCGCTAAAGACAAAGAGGCAGCAAGACAGGACTATTGGCGGTGTGGAGGTCACTACACGGGCATAGCTGGACGAGCCAGCCAATAACGCTTCAGGCTGCGTTTGCCTTTGAGGCTCCTATTAAAGCGCAAGAGTCACAGAAGAGGGTGTGCCTGCGCAGCATGCTCGAGCATACCTGGGCCGTGTGAAGTTTGTGATGGCTAAGTAGTGCTGCACACTCTCCACGGGCCCATCGAGGGACTCGCAGTAATACATTGAGTAATTGCACAGAATAATGAGGTGTGCTACAGTACCTGCCTCGCTCATCTCCCCTCATTTTCTCTTCGCCAGAATCAAGAGGTGTGCACATAATAGGCTTGAAAGTCTGTGCACTCAGCACTGTTGAGGGAAGAGAAGTGCGTTGGGTGCTTCCTTCAGCCGTGTACGGGAAGCCAAATAATGTCATCCTAACGGAGTGAATACTCAAACGCTGTGTTAAAACGTTCTGCTCTCTCTCTTCTCTCCCCCATTTTGTTTTTTGTAGCGGGAACAACGTACATATTTGGGCGAGATGGAGGCCTGATCACGTACAAATGGCCGCCGAATGACCGGCCCAGCACGCGGGCGGACAGGCTAGCCATCGGCTTCAGCACTAACCTGAAAGACGCCGTCCTTGTGAGAGTGGACAGCTCCTCGGGCCTCGGCGACTATCTGAAGCTCCACATCGTAAGTGTCTCTACTGAATGCCTGTCATGTGCATGCACTTAGAAGTAGATTAAGTAGTTGCCATCTAGTGGGGGGGCACCAGTACTGCGCCTAAAAGTATATATTTTTTTATATGTTATGATATACTATATTATTCCACCTTGGGGAATTTGTTAAGGCTGATTCATGGTTCTGCGTCGAATGTACGCCATTTTGAGCATACTGTCTATATTCTACATACTGTCGAAGCGTAAATTGTGCTTTACTGTAATCTAGAGGTTACTTTGTACATATTACAATTGTAATCTGTAACTGTTTGCACCATGTGGTGAAACACTGTATCGATTCAGGATATGTTAATGATGTTTTTGCCATGGATCGTATTCTATATTCTATACGACATACAGAATATGTGTTTTATAAATGACATAGCATTGTAGTGTTGTTAGCTGTTAGCTGTTATGAAGGTAATGAGGGTTGTCATTTTACATCAAGCTGTAAACGCTGTTTCTACCGCTAGCTGGCTGCTGTTGGGTAGCAAGAAGTGGGGGGGTGAGATCCAGTGCAACGTGCATGTAAACAAATCCCACACATTCTCCCTTAAAGTACTGTCGTTAGGAGCACAGTAATGGCAGGGTCGGGGATCAAGGTGGCAGCAGTGGCAAAACACTGCTTTAACAACAGGGACACGAAACATGTTATAAAGTGAGAGACAGACATGATTACCGGGCACCACACACACAATCACCTGTTTCCCTCTGGAGGCCCTGGCTGCCTCTAACCCCCATCCCTGATCCCGTGCGGTGTTGTCTCGCCGACTGGACGGAGGCGTAATGGGAGCGGTAATGGCTCCTGCTTCTGAGCAACTCTGACCTGACCATAGTTCCAGCTGCTGCCACACGACCTTCCTCTCGCTAGTGTCCACTTACCTGCAAGCACACTGACGTGCAGAGGTAGCAGATAGTAGCATGCAGGTGCACGCACGTGCACACAGGAATAGCCCACAGACCATGGCATTTAGGGGTTACACAAAATTGGTCAGAATTAACACAACCACACACACACACACACACACACACGTAAGCAGGACGTGGTCTATCTTATGAGTCACGTCAGTCTTAGGCTATAGCAAAGGCGTTTTGGCTCCCCTCTTCAATAATCAGACATCAGGGGAAAAGCAAAAATAAAAAGCCACACTCGGCTCACATCATTGTCACCAAACGGCACGCAGGGACGAGAGCAAGATGTTCAGAGGGAGGCTGAACTGAGATACGGGTGTAAATGGACAGATGTGCCCGCTCAGATGTGCAAATCCTCTGCTGTGATCTGAATCTCCTCTGCGGCAGGCTGCACTGTAATACCCGAGGCTGGACCCTGTGCCTTGACGGAGCCAGGAAGCTTTCTGTCATCCCTGTTGTGTCGAGAGGAACACACTGTCACACACTGCTATCTCTTCTCGGGCGGCACGTTCATAAGAAGAAAAGGGATTTTGTTGTTTTTTCCCACCGCCGCGTAGGGACCTAAGAATCTTAATAATAACAATCCTTACGGGAATATCCACAACCTAGATTGGCAGTATTAGCAGCACAGCCCCATAAACTGCTGTCTTTTGCAAACATAGCTTGTGTTTTGCCTTGACGACTGCCCGCTCAGTTGATATAATATAATGTACGTTTGTTAATGGATTTTACCGATATCGGATGGCGTTTACGTACCGTAATAGATGCCACCTCGTGACTGCGTTCCATGCATTTATAACATAAATTGCCAAAGCATCCATATGCTTGCACGTTTGATTTGAATCATACAGTAGCGTAATAACCCAACGGCTCAATCCTGCTGACTTCACTTCAAGTGGTCCCGGGAGCCATGGCGATTTATAGCACTGTAGGCTGCAGCCGGTGAAACGTGCTCCCACTCCGAGCGTGTGCAGCAGCTACAATGTACTCTTTAAGTGTGCCATACGTTGAACGGGAGCTTATGGAAGGCACCGATCGCAGCTCAGGGGAAACACGGTGTCTTGTTACGGGAGAACAGAGAAAAGGTCTCAATCCCTGTGTTAGATGTCAGGTTCCTTGAGAAACACGGTCGGGGGTGAGGGGATAGGGAGCGGAGCCGTGAAGCCCCACGGGGAAGGTGGTTGGGAGGACGGGGAGGGGGTTGGAGGGAGGTTATGCAGCCTCGAAGCAGATGCATTCCCTGGCTAGCGCGTGTGCAGTGGGCGATGCTAGTACAGAGAGCGGGAAGGGGGGATTGGGGGTCAATATTGATGTGGCATGCTGTAACAGCTGTGGCAGTGGCCTTTGAGGAGCACTGCTCCTCTTGCATCAGGGGCCACTTTGAATGAATGCTTTTTACATGTCTTTTTACGTGTAATGTGGGGGCTTTGTGAACCGTCACATTTACCGAGTAGAGGGAGAGAGAGAGAGAGAGAGAGAATGAGAGAGAGAGAGAGAGATTGTGAACAGTATATGTTGTTATGCTGTATAATGTTGTAAAACGGAAAGGTGCTTGTTTTACATACAACAGAAGCTAGACCGGACCAAAGAAATATGTATTATAACCTTGTAGTACACATGCTGTATATTCTAGTACTTTGTGTCATATGTACCAAGATGAGCCGTGACATAATGTTCCTTGAATTAAAATCATGGATATGTGTTCCAAACAAAGTATATTTTATGTAATTATAGTATACTGTATATTTCCATTAATATGCTCCCTCAGTTATTTTTCAAACATTAGGTTGTAGTTTGTCCCGTGAAACTCAATGAGCTATATGATACTGATACTTCCTACAGTGAAACAAATGTCTTCCCAGTTATGTGCTAGAATTACATCTGGTCATCATTTTCCTTCTCATATTCTAGAAGTAAAACCCCAAAGTTAGCAGCGTACTTTACTGGGTAAAGCAGGGATTTTCCTATTACTTATTATAAACAAAATGTTGGCGTGGTTATTTATGCCGGCAAGCACGCTTTTCCAAACAATGTTTCATTATTCATCGAGTCCCACTGACATTGGACGCATTTCTCTCGATTTGCTCAGCTCTGAGCGAGAGAAGTCTTAGGAGTGTAGTGTATCTTGGGTTGTATGAGATGGGATTAGACCAGATTTCTGTATTTACCCCCCCGCTTCACATCCTCCCACAGCCCTCACTCCCCTAATCTCCTGCTCCCATTTCACGATGACAGGAAGCCCAGCAGGGCTTGAAGGACGCCATCTCGCCAGCGCTCTCCATGTGGAGACTGTGATTTAAATGCACACCAAAGGAATTGTGAGCCCCCCACTCCCCCCATCATTGCTTGCATCACAGTTAAAGACAATGATCTGAAATCAGCGAGGCGCCAAATGAACCACAGTCCCTTCCCACCCGGCTCGTTCCTCTAGCTGTTCACGAAGGAGATCCGAGATCCATATTCATGCCTACCCCGGGGGGGGGGGGGGGGGGGGGGGGGGGGGGGGGGGGGGGGGGGGGGGGGGGGGGGGGGG
>JAODUH010047201.1:6909-19604 GCA_027564835.1 Typhlichthys subterraneus
ATCTATACTAAACATATAATAGGCTACAAATATTTATGAGTAGATTTTGTTAGTAAATAAACAGACTGGTTTATGTGTGTCCCATAGTATTGCCAATGTCCCATATTACCCGAATTCATCCTATACGTTTTGTAAAAATTACAAATGAGAAAAAAAAAAACTCGCATACATGTCCCAACTATGCCAATTTCTCTAATTGCATATAATTGTACAGGCTACATGCACGGTTGGTCGGTTATTAAACACGATTCAAGCAATGTGTAACCCACAACTACTTGTCGAGTGGTGGTGACAATAACAATAGCCTATATTAAAATACTGAAGATCGAATATCGAAGGCTACGTTTATTCTATTACCGGTCGATTAGCCTAATTATTAATATTAAAACCTGTTATTGAACGCCTAGTCATTAACATCTAAATTAGAAATAATAATATGCCAAGATGTGTCATGTGACATTCAAGAAATTTTTAATTGGCTGTTTTTGATGTTCATGTCCTGACGGGGGCGAAGGAGTCGAGTAGATAGGCTACAGTAGGCTAGGCCTAATGTAACCGGTCCCGGATGTATAGTATATTATTTTAATGCAACGACTGGTGCTCATCTCCCCGTTTACCTTTGCACCCCTCGCTCTTCGTCCCTTTGGAGTAAGATGCAGTAAACCATTGCTCTCCTACGTGCAGTCAGAAAGCGAAAAGTAGAGTTAGACAGCCACAGACAAGACATACACGACTTTGCTACAAAGCTCAAGGCGCCAGGATGGTAAGTAGCCCAAGACTGTTCCTAAAAATATAATGTCAGTTGAAATGACACAGCGTTGTCATTCAGATCGATGTCAGAGCTGCAAGTTGCAACATGTCAGTAGCGGTCGACGGTCGTTACGTTTTGCTTGTGCTCCGCAAACAAACCGGGCCGACTGCAGCGCCACCGCTTATATCCACTGCTCACTGCGACTTCATATTAGCAGGAATCGTGTCGTTTATACAAAATATATGCCTACAAACTAAAATATATGCCTACAAACAATAGTATACTGCATTATTCAGTCTTGAAAGTTTAGGCACAGCAACTCTACAAAATATGACGACTGATCACTGTGAGTTTTTTATTTAGCTTGTTACAATGAAGATTAATATAGGCTATGGCTCCGCCTCGTTGGACAGGTCAGGTGAGAAGATGGCATCAAAAGTCACGTGGTGTTTGAGCTGCAACACCTATGGGAGGGAAAGTATACTTTTGTGCATCATTCCTGATCGCGCACGCTTGGGACCTTCGCAAATACAGATTATATTTTGAAGAGAAAACAATGGCACCTGCGCACACAACAGTGATCTCCTCTCTCAGACCGCAGTGCCTGTGTGAGCCATGGATATCTTATAAGAAGAACGGTGTGAGGCCATTACGCTAGCTCAAATTCTACGTTAGTCTACCACAGATCAAAATAAACTGGAGCAGTAGCCTAATCTTGATCTTGATGGAAATTAAAACGATCAGGATTCCGGTCAAACCTACACTAGGCCTAACATAAATAGGCTTCATCTGAATGGAAAAAAATATAGTAAATTAATAAAATGTCATTATCTAGTCAAATAAATATGTTAGGCTAGATATTTTTAAACCGTGCATTGTTTCTATTTTTTTATAGGCCTATATTCAATAAAACGTTTAATGTGAAGACTGATACTATCGAGGAATAAATACAAAAATCTGAAAATCCATACCATTTACATGACGCACAAGACGCACAGAAACCTTCATTTCATACTCATATCCTACAATACACTAGCCTGCTCACCATGTTTTTGTCACATTTATTTTAAATCTGTTGACAAATTCTGATTTGAACGGGTGACAAGCCTGCTGATCATTGAATGGCACTAGAGCACGCAACTGCCCAGACACGCACGCACACACATAATTGAAGTGATATGGAAAAGTCTGATTAGAAAAAGAAACTCGTATAAATGCAGTTCATGACGTTAATGTTTAGGTTGGCTTGAAAAAACAAGCATGTTTAAACATTTGTGTATGAAAAAAAGTATACCCCAAGGTGTAATCTCCAAACGGCAGAGCAACCCCCATTCCCCAAAGTCCACATGGCCTATTACAATTTGTTTTGTAAAAACTCCTTAACACAAACCGGTTTGTTACTGTAAACATCTCTTTGGTTAGTCTAACCTATGAAGTAAACATATTTACCCTGTGGTGATCCATGTACGCGACTGATCTGGATCATTCTGAATCGTCTTTGGAAATCCCTCAGTAATTTAAAAAAGGAGGCCATAAAGATATTCAGTCAGCTCAACTCATACATCATACAAGAAATGCAGTGTGTTCAGTGGACTGAACGTTTGTTACGTTCAGTGAACGATTTTACTGAACCATGTGTTTCCTCGAAAACGTTTGCAATATTCTTGCAGTAGTTATACTTTCAGTGATGTTTGCTGCGTGGGCGTGGCGAGTGTTGATCAACGATAAAAAGTGAAGCGTCAGTGACTGAAACCAGTCAAGGTGTGCCCATGATCTTTAGTTGTTGACATGTACTGTAGTATTTGTTCATTAGCACATCTCCTTGTCTGGCTATATGTACATATTCTGACATAATATTATTTGTAATAACAGAGAGATATTTTGTTTAAGAACAAATTACTTTTCTACAAGAGATGATGCATTCAAAATCAGATTCTGCTGGTGAATATTCAGTTGGCCAGCAATAGATCATTATTAGCCCTTATGCATTTGCTAGATTTTGATATCATTCCAACTGCCATATTGATGATTTTTAGGAATGTTGCTATTCTAGATTAGGCTACTTTATTTACCCAATTCAGCAGATTCCCCAGTAGAAAAAAAATGTTTGTCACTACATCCCAAACTACATTGTTAGGCCTTTTTAATATAGCTTTTAATGTATAATGCATTTTGTGTATTTTATTTTGTATTACTGTGATGCATTTTGTGACCGCATAGCCGTGTCTTGTGAAAGCTGCTAATAAACTTTACATATTACAACTGAACTATGTCAGGGATTTTTGTGGTGAGTTCATGTGCAGACTAAATTAAAATATGGAATCCTGGAATCAACAAAATCACAAGTTTTAGCTCATCATTTTAATCTCAAAATGCTTTCTAGCAACACTCTCGGCAATCGTAAAATGCTTTATAACAACAGGCTCTCGGCATGTATGCAGGACAATGACAAACAATAACCGACAAGGAACAAAACTTAGTTCCCAACATACTGTATACACCCTTCCCTATCACACACAGGTGCACAGATTGAGAATGATTAAAGTATGTGATAGAGGTGCATATAGGCCAAAGTGCGTTGGTGGGGGATGTGAACGGTTGCAGGCCAGTGGTTGGTAGCCTACACCAGCAAGATAAAACAGGAGAGAGTCACCAGACATTCATGAATAAGGGGGCTAAGCAATTTTTTTTATGGAGCCCCACAAAAGTATACATTACCAACTGGTGTACAACTTATCTTATATTTTGGGGTCTGGGGCTCCTGCTTATTTATTATATGTTTCAAATTGTATTTCCTTCAAATAATAATTTTTCAGAAAATATACATTACCATAAATACAGCCTGTGTTAGAAATATATAAATGTCAATAATTATTTGAATGGCGTAGTTAGTGGACGACTTTAATATATGGCACTAATAGGCCGCCTTACACATTGTTGGCCAGCAACTAAATATTTTATACCATGTGATATGGGGTCCCTGTGCCATGTTTCTATCAGCTAAGGGAGTCCTTGGCCCGAAAAACGTTGACGACCTCTGACTTAAAATAAATAAATTCCACTCTGTCCCCATAAACCCAACACCAAAAAAATGGCAAAACATTGCTCTTCTAAGTATCCACAATTATAGTTTGAAACAATAGATAACAAGATAAAATGTTGTATGTCAAAATGGCGATTTCAACTTGTCAAGAACTATATTCCACATGTTAATATTAACTGGTTTTGCATCATGAAGTCAAGCAATTGATTGCTCCAGTTGAACAATATCTATAGAAGAAGAGATCTATTGTTTCTGGGGCAAAGTGTGCAGAGGTTTCCACCGTAAGGCAATCATTCTCTTGACTTAGTCCAGCAAGCCATGTCCTCTGTTTATTATGTGTTAAGTTCAATGAAGAATCATCATTAAGCAAGACTACTTATGCAAAATGTGGGTTATAGTTAGTCAAGATACAATGAAAATGTCACAAAGCCCCAAAAGGACATCACCTCCGGGCACCCCCATACCATGTGAATAAAAGTTTCACGAGTGTCCTGAAGGCATATATTGATAAAAATATTGATTCATTTAGATTCTCTTACTTTTTTTTTAGGGGCAAAATTTGGCCTCCCGACGTCTCTGAGTGCTGCCCTGTGAGCGACTCGGGATGTTACATGCCAGTTATAGTTTAACAGTTGCAGGCATGTGTCACAAATTTCCTTGGTCAAACATTGACATGTGAAGCGGAAGTGGAAACTGGAACAAGAATTGTAGCTTTCATTGTTTACTTTGTGGCCTGCAGGGTTCATACCCTTTTCACATTATAATCATTTAGCAGAAACAAAATTAAGTTTAATTGTATCCAAACGCAACTCGAACAAACAAACTCACTTCTTTATCAGCCTGATTTGATTTGTGTCCCAAAAAGATGTGGCCGATGATGCAGATTGTCTTAATTTTAGCTCTGGCAGAAACCAATCCAATAGATTATAATTATTTTATTATCTAAGTTGTTCACATCATTATACATAATTTTTTGTCTGTTCACATTTGCAGAACCAAGGCTTTGGAGAAATATCCGATTCTTTTTTTTGGCGTGCCCACAGAACGGTCTACTAGTGGACCATGAGTAGATATTTTTCAGAATTTGACAAAAAGTGTACTTTGCTAATAGAATCGCTGACTGCATATTTAATGTGGAATCTGGTCAAGCTTTCCCCATTGGAGAAGATGGCAAAGATGATCATAACTGTGTATAGTTTAACAACGAACAATTGAGTTCCCTTCAGTTTCACTGCCTCCTCTCCTCTCTCTCCAGGGAAATGAGGCCAGCTACCCACTGGAGATGTGCTCACACTGTAAGTATGTCTGGATGTATATTCTCACTGCACAGCGTTAGTGGAAGTGCTGTTTAATTACAATCCAATATATGTAGAAAAGGTTTTTGAAATTAGTGAAAGCATATTGAGAACGTCTGACAATCGGCAAGATGACATTCACATTTACATCCTCACTCATATTCCTCTATCTTGTGGAACAACACACATTTTGGTCTTGTCTTATTCCATTATATTGCCTATATTCCCATTTGAATGTCTATAGGTTGAGTGTTTGGACATTGCCATTTTAATTTTTTTGATAACTGCAATAGCAATATTATGTATTTTATTTGTATGTAAATGTAGTCATTCAAATTTATACCCATAGATGTTTTGGTCACACTGAGAATGGGACACACTGGTAAACTCTTCCACTTGATGGTATGTCTCTGGCATCTTCAATACATCACTGAGTTGCTAATCTCTCACCACGGTGGGAGCCCTGACGGACTTGCATTTATTCTTCCAACAACGTCTAACGTTTTACATGTTTTGTTGAAGGTGGTCAAAACGGAAGACAAGAAGAATAATTTTATGTATTATAATATGTATTGTATAATGTCAACTAATGTTCACTTATTCCAAATCTATTCTGAAGGTTAAATCAAGTCAGCTTTAATTGTACAGACATTAATCAATTTCATGGGCTTCAGAAGCCCATTTCACAGGCCCATAGATCTTATATATATAAATATTCAGTAATATAATGCAATACAAACATAAGGTCCTGCCCATGATGTTGATTATCGGCTATTAGCTGGGATTAATTTGGAACATGCGATCACATGACCCAGTGTTATGTTAAGAGCTCTGCTCTGCATGGTCTAACAGAGACCAGCTCTTGACACAGACATGACCGACGCTCAAAATAAACCAGGTAAGAGCTCTAAAGGTTTTTAAAGCAGGCTTGCAGTTTATAAATCTCAATGAAATGTATATAAAATAAGAGGATAAAGCATGTTTTGTGTCTGAAAGCATGTGCTACAACCAAACATTTCACTGTTATTAATTGATGCTGCTCTGTTCGGGTACAGTATGTGAGCAATAAATCATTAAATCTTACATCTTGATTCCTCAGCCCCGGATATTGTAGGTGTAACAGTTTTGATTTAAAAAAATGTCCCCCTACATCAATACAGACAGTTTCTATCTCTCTTTCTATCCCGTTTGTTTTCTCTGTCTCTCCAGTTGATGCTGATGAGATTAAGAGACTAGGGAAGAGGTTTAAGAAACTCGACCTGGATAACTCGGGCTCCCTCAGTGTAGAGGAGTTCATGTCTCTGCCGGAGCTCCAGCAGAACCCGCTGGTCCAAAGAGTCATCGAAATCTTTGACACTGATGGAAATGGAGAGGTTGATTTCAAAGGTAAAATGGTCTACTATCAATTTACTTGTAAACCCAGTAATTACATTTCCAATGAAAGTTTGTTGTGTTTCAGTCCTTAATCCCAGTTACACTAAAAATTATTTATAAGACCACATTTTACTCAGGAAGGTGATAACGCCTAACCCCTCTTCTGAAATCGGGGGCATTGAAATAAGGACAAAATAAAGACTACATTGATTTGATACCATGTTTCCTCTTGGCAGAATTCATCGAAGGTGTTTCCCAGTTCAGTGTCAAAGGTGACAAGGAGCAGAAATTGCGTTGTAGGTAGCCGTACCTTCACTTATGTGCAAAACTGTGCCTGTATTGTGCTTATAATATACTGTAGCATGAATTCCTCTAACTGTATACAAATCTAATATCTTGTGAAATGTTTTCATAGTATACTACTACATAATAATCTATTCTACACCCCATGTTGTGTGCTTCAGTTGCTTTCAGGATCTATGACATGGACAAAGATGGCTACATATCCAACGGTGAGCTCTTTCAAGTCCTCAAGATGATGGTGGGAAGTAATCTGAAGGACACACAGCTGCAGCAGATTGTAGACAAGACTATCATAAATGCGGACAATGATGGCGATGGCAGGATTTCGTTCGAAGAGTTCTGTTTGGTACGTTCACCAGGCAGCATTTCTTATAAAATATAATTTATTAACAGAATTTCTCAATGACTGAAAAACAAGGCAACGCAGTGAATTCCTACTAAAATACATCTCTCCTACTGTGTATTTGTGTTTCCAAGGTGGTCGGGGGACTCGACATACACAAGAAGATGATTGTGGATGTCTGAGAGGTGACAAATACCCTTCTCAATTGTCTGAGGACAAAGTCACTATCCAACATAAGCCCATCTTCTACTAGCTGCTGGAAGCCATGTGTGCAAAGTGTTATTGATTATGGATTCTCTCTTACAGAGGATAGGGATGGAACGGTTTTAAGAGGATAAATATTTGTGTTTCTATGAGTGCATTGTCCTTTTAATTGGTTTTAAGGTAGGTTGTATTTTATTCATTTTAAGTGTGTGTGTGTGCGTGTGCGTGTGTGCGCGTGCGGTGGACATTACTACAAAAAAACGTGCCAACCGCTGTTTTCATCGCATCATGTCCTTTGGCAGACAGCCAAGGTTTCCTTCAGCTCAAATCCATCCATACACTAAACTAAAATGTCTGCCCCTGCCACAAGGTATACCTGTGCTGAGTGAATGCTGCAGTATTGCTGTAAGCATAGAACTATATACTGTGCAAGCACAATGATGTGTCTGACCTTTCCTGCTGAGCACATTTCTTTGGGCATTCTTCATTGAATACCCACTGAAAGCACACCCTTTGTGACCCTACTTTCCTACAGTAGGTGGTTGTGAAAGCTGCAGCCTGGTCAGGAGGTTTTTGCAGAACACTTGTGGGACTCTTGTCCTCCCCATGATCTGTGCATGTACTGTATATATCAATATTATAAACTCCTCCTGTTTACATTGTATTTATACATTTATATAAATACATTGCTAATATAGACTAAGATGCAATGTATTATTATATAAGACGCATTATTAAAATAGATTAGAATGACACAGGAAATGCAAATACACCGTGCACTGCCTGGCCAAAAACAATAAGGACTGGAGGTAGTGATGACCTTGGGTTGCTTCAGTTGTTCAGGTATAAGCTCAATGTTTTGTGGATGTGAATGAAACGTTACGTGGTAAATTGATTTTAATACATACTCCATTTCCACGACAACGTCAGGATCATTCTCAAAAATGAAAGAGGAGGTTTCAGGGAGCGTGAGGGATAGTTTTACCACATGAATAAGCCAATACAGTCCTGACCTTAGTCTCTGTGAAAGCCTTTGGGATGTGCTGGAAAAGTACGGAGTGGTTCACCTCTACGTCGTCAGACAGGCATGACACTACATCGTGGCTATAGGTGGCGCTATAGCCATGTCACAAATATCTGTGGGCCCAGTTAAGTCCGCTAAATCATATTAGTAGTATTATATACAAGATTTCTGCCAAAAAAGAATGCACATCTGGACAGATGTTGTATAAATGTTGTTGAAACAATGCCATGGCAAATGCCATAGTTTTGGCCAGGCAGTGCATGCAAATGTTGCCAAATGGTGGAATGTAACACTATAGTACAGTTCATTCTGTTATAGACAACCTTTTTCTTTTTTTCATATTAAAATTAATCTCTGGTAAAGTCGTATAGCCTACCTAGTGTGTGATGTAGGCCAATGAGTAGGATAGTTTGTTCTAACCTTAGCCAGCAAAAATGCATTAACCATTATTTATCCAAATTACAAGAAATTAAGATCTCTTTTATCTTCTAAAAATTAAAAGAAAATCATCAGGTCAACAATATCCTGCTGGACAGCCCAACAAGTTAAGTCTGTATAAAGGTGTGTCTGAATTTCTTGATAGTGGTTAGGGTGGTGAAACGAAAAGGTACAGTAATGTATTTTATCCCCAAAAAGGCCGTCAACCAGTAAGCAGAGAGCATGATGTCTAACCTCTACAGTATGGCTGCTCCTTAAACTTGTAGGTCCCTTCAGGTCAAACGCAGCTACCTTACTGATGGTATACATCTGCTTTATCTTTAAACATTGTTACACATTTTCTTTCCATGGCTATTGTGGAGGTATGTTTGTTTGAGTGTTGCAGTATAAGCAGGGCAGGAAACTGTTTTGTTGATTTTAACTGTTCAGAGAGGTAGTCTTAAGCAGTGTAGTGCTGAGCAACATTGGTGTGACTCTAAAATGTGCAGTTTAATCTTGAAAATGACATTCTGGCCAACAATCCTGCAGCCAGCATGCTCCCTCAAAACCTGATTATAGGGATGGAATGATATATATGATTGTAAAATCGTGATAAACATTCTGATTATGTTATTGTGAATGTCTATAATATTGGGAAGATGCAGGCTAATAAATTAGTAAATCAATACTGTAATGATTACCATGATCAGGATAATATCCCCACATACAGTATGAATATTAAGAAAGTCTGTATAGCTCACTTGTACAGTATATTTGAAATGATTTACTAATGTGTTTATTAGCCTGCAACTCCATCCTTACAAACTCAGTGCATGTCCCCTGCCACAAGGTGCAGTATAGATCTATATACAAGCACACTGTTAACCATGGCTGAAGGCTTGGCTTACCCACTGTCCTTAATAAACAGATAAATAGGATTTGTTGAAATACTGGTTTCAAAACAAAAAGAATCACCAAAAAATTAAGTAGGTGTGTCATGATACGGTACATACATTTATTTAAAAGTAAAATTGAGTATGTTTTAGTGTTAAATAATAAAATAAATAATGTTGATATCGTCTATGGCAATTTTTTGGCCATGATAACCGGCAAATACATTTTTCATATCATCCCATGCCTACCTGTGACATCTGTGGGATTGTGATAAAACTGAATATTTATTGTGACCAGTATAAGGCACACCTGTACCATAATGCTGTTAAATAATAAATATCTTAATATGCCAAATCTGATGGATTATCTTGGCAAAGGAAAATTTAAGGACTCACTTTGTGTGAACAAACTTTGACAGAAATATAAAATGAAATATGCATATAATAAATATTTACTCAGTGTAATTAACAATTTTGTTTATATTTCAAAATAAAGTACAAAAAAGTGCACATATTTACCCAAAAACAATATTTGGCATAATTCTAAAATGTGTCTTTTGGGTGTGTGCCTTTGAAAAAAGGGATTTTATAAAATACAAATCTTAAAGAACCTACCAATAATACCAAGGCACATACAATTATAATATTTAAGACACATGCATAGTTAACAATTACCAAGACAGGAATCCTGAGCAACAGAGAAAATATTAGCAAAAAATAAAATTCTTCAGAAGAAGAACCTAATTTCTCCAATTATTACTGTTTGACAAAAGTTCTCCAATATTTTCATAACAAACATCGTGTGACGTGTAATATCTGCATAGCACTTGGACAACGATCAAACATAAACCGACAATAAGACCTCACAAACCTCTCCCCCTTTTCATTCTACATCTCATCACTCCATCAGTCCTCTGTTCGCCATCTCTCCATATCTCTCACTCTTCTTTCCAGAATCCTCAATTGTTCTTCCAGATCGGCAGTTTTATCTGCCACAGTCCTACTCATTGACGGCCCAATGCCCACAAAGACGCAAACGCACAAGAGGATGGCCAGCCGGATAGCAATCGTTTCTGCGTCAACGCTTCGGTCGCTCAGGATCAGTCCAAACAGGCATAGAGCCACACCCAACTTCAGCAGCCACAGGGCCCGTCTCAAGATCGAAGCAAGCAAACAAAAAACAAGCGATATCAGACAGTACCCAATTAGAGCCAGAAGAACCCACTGGGAAACGTAGGCCACACCCTCTGGAGTGACTCGGTTCATGGGTAGAGGAGCTAGAAGAATTAAAAGATGTAAAACACACTTAAATTAGCAACACTTTTATCCAAACCAACCTACAGTAAGGTGGGAGTTTTTACGTGTCTTGATCAAGATCTGTCTCTTTGTAATTATGACTTTGTGATTTGCTGCTGTCTATCCTGGCAAAGATATACAGCCTAGTTTATTTTAAACCATTATAATGAGGATACTAACAGCTAACAGGTTAAGTCCATGTCGGGCTTGAATAGTAAACAACTTCCCAAACCATTGTCAAGGAGGTCTAGATTGTTGCTGGTGTGAATGATCAAATATTTGCCAAATCATATTTCAGACGGCAACTTCTACCTTTGTTGAAGTGATTGTAAAAATAAAACGTTTAGTCTGAGGCTGGAGTCTATTTAACAATAAACGCACAAGCAAGGGTGTTAAAGGTAAGGCAAGCGATTGTAATGAAATACCCCCACGGTCTGATAGCGGTCAGTTCTGTGCACAGTGCGCATGGGAATAAGCACGTGATGTGCAGCCCTGGCCCCCCCTTGGCTCTGTACATATGAACACAAAGTGGTGCAGACCGCACCACATTCACACACTAGTCCAGCCTTAGCAATGCAGCGTCCATATTGAGGGAAAGAGCTTCTGACCGAGCACCGAAGGAAGATGTGTATTTATTTAGATGTTTGAGATATAAAAAAAAAATCTATCTCCAGCATTGCTTACTCGAGATTTAAGAATACTGTATGTATGTATGTATAATACACTTAATACTTACACCATTGATGGGGTAATCCCACAATTTTTACCAAATTTCCCACCCTCCTGCAACTACAGACCACTTTTAGAGTAACTATAGCTACCATGTGCACTTTAATACACTATATTATGTTGTGCATGAAATCACTCAAATGACTTTAAGCAGCTGTGTGTGTGTGTGTGAATGTATGCATGTACCAAGTCCAAAAGCTTGCAGGAAGTGGGAGAGATAGTCTGAGATAACGTTGACTCCACTGGCTAGTCCTGTTGCCATGATCCACAAGACCTTAGTGAATGCCTGTGAGACAAAGAGGTACACACAATAACAGACAATCAGCGGAACCACAGGTAAAATAGGGAGGTAGGCAAGTGCTCATGTTGCTTAATCGATGTTGCTCAGTCAGTTGCTAAAAGTGACGGCTCAAATAAATACTAATCAATCAGGACTCGACACACTAACAGCGCTGCTTCTCTCACACCTTCTGGACCGACAGTACTGTCTTCTCTCCGACTAGTTTGCCCAGGTAACCCTTTATTTCTTCGGCCAGGTCAGCCAGTACGCTCCGCATACCCGGAACCGTTCCGAACCAGGACCAGGACCCAGAGCGCTTTTCAAAAACAGTCTCTCCCGAAACACACACAAACATCCCGCAGAGTAAAGCCATTACGCCGAGCCCTCTGCATGCGGGGTGCGTGTGACCATGTAGCGACATATTAGGTTATAGTTTATTTCAGTCCACGTACAGTGAAATTAAACAGATGAGAGCGTCATACAAGTTTTTACACAGTAGCGACATAGACATTCTATTTCCTGTTGAGAAAGTTGTGGAGTACATCAAAACGAAAACGCCTGCCACCTGCTGTGTAGACACTGAATGTACAGTTGTAGACGCATGTTTCATACTGTGTGTGGCAAACGTCTAAAACAGGGTTCCCCAACCCTGGTCCTAGAGGTCCTAGCCCTGCATGTGTTAGATGTCTCCCTGCTCCAACACAGCTGATTCAAATGAATTGGTCATTATAACGAGCCATTCA
>JAODUH010047212.1:0-19602 GCA_027564835.1 Typhlichthys subterraneus
ATCTGGGAGAGAGAGAGAGAGAGTGAGAGAGAATGGAAAGAAGGATAAATAAAAAGGAAGGAATGACATAAAACAAAGATACTGTATATCCTTTAAAGAAGAAATTATGAAAGAAAAGTCAGAACAAAAAGAAATGAAGGGAGGACAACTAAAGAAAGACCCAGTCTTTCCTTACATCTTGCCACTGAGCGGCCACCCAGTTGTAATGGGTGCACTCTGCAGTCTGACATGGCTGAACGTTGTCAGGGCGTGTGTGAGCCTTGCATAGGTCTTCCCTGACCCTTCCAGCACCCTTCAGTCTGCAATACACGTCTCGGCCCTGGTGCCCGACTCCACACGTGACCGAACACTAGCAGGAGACAGACATAAACGCACGTCAGGAAACGCATAGGAAACACACACATTCTATTTACACTCCCCGAGTGCGTTAACTGTTTATGTTTATTTACTCCGAGTTTAAAATATTACTGTGTGGTGAGAGAGGAAGAGAACAGTGTGAGCATATGGTATATAAACAAAGTGTCATCTCATGTATCTTTTTGATGTCCTGTAAGAAGCATGCCTGCATGCAGAAGCTCTCCACAACAGTTCAACATAGCATTCACTATAACCTTCCTGTGTCAACCAGGCATAATTGATTATACCGTTTATATTGTACAAAGGATATCATATTTTCAGATATGTTCCAGCTGTATTTCAGTTCATTTCTTATAAAGGTTTTATGTTGTGATTGCAATGTATGTGGTTCAATTTGAGGGTTTATGCCCTCAGGTTTGGAAGAAGAACAAAAAATAGAGCATAAGTAAGCTCAAATAACACATTAGGGGGTGGGAGTCTCACTTCTAAATATTGTAAACATAATCCACGGTTGTGCCTAAATGTTTTGGAAAGAGAAATTTGATTATAATCTCCCAGAAGGGCTTTTTCATCAAGAAGTGGCATGTAAACATCGCTGAAAACGGAAGTTGATATTTTAGGTTAACATTGAGAGGATCCAGGCCATGCCTGGACAACTACAGTATATGCAAGTGATATTTCTTGTCTATCCTTTCTCTTGTAAGTGATACATTTGTCTTCTTCTGTGTCTTTCTGTTTTTACCATACAATATAAATTATATGATTCTTATAATTCCTTCCAGAAAGGAAACATAGTGTCCCAGTCAGTATACAGGTTGGATAATGGTTGAATAATTGGTATGCTACAATATATGAGCAGATACTAGAGTATCAACACATCTTATGACAATGCCAATTCACATTCAACAACAGTTGGTAACTAAAGAATATTTGGAGAAATTCAGAGGTCAGTATAAAAGCATAATTCAAACAACATCAGTGGAAATAAGTAAGTGCTAAAGCAGGGATAAACTACAACTAATGCTGTTATCTTGAAGCAGACAATGAGCTCTCAACATCTCTGAAATAAAGAAATAGTGGACACAATTATTTGTTTCCAAGTTGGTAATTCTCAATTCAAAAGAGTTTGTCAGCCAGTTAAATAACTTTCGCCCAATCTGCATCCAGGTGTGTACTCTAGTTCTGTTGGTCCTGACATCAGTTAAGTCGTTATGTATGAAGATGATCCATTCATTTGTTATCATCTTATTTTAAAAATATGTGTCGGTGTTTGCTATGCTGATTGGATGAAGGTAGGGATGGCACGATCCAGTTTTTTCAGTCCCGATACTGATACAGATACCGGCACTTTAGGTATCGGTCGATAACGACTACCGATCTGATTCCAGTGTTAAATTAAGTTTTAAGTTAAGTTGTAAAGTAAATGACAGCCAAACTCTATTTTAGCTGCGTTTTAGAAACCTGCTGCTGATAGTGTGGTCTGGGAAGGTTAGACATGGCTGATGCTTGACAGTAGACCTATGTGTGTAAATACATATAATTGGATCAGCCCCATGGATCGGTTGTAACTGCCAAATTGTCACCGATACCGATCCAGCTATTTAAGTCAGTATCGGACCGATTTCCGATCTCAGTATCGTATCGGTGACATCCCTAGATGAAGGTGGTCCAATCCCATGATAATAATTTGATTGACACATGACAAATAAACCGGTGTGCGTGGATATTTCAAAATCCAAATGGTCCAAGTTAATCATAAAGCCAAATGACAGATGTGTTAAAAACACTTTTTTTTTTGTACATGACGATGTTGGTTTAAGGAATTAATACTATCTATAAGTGGATAAGGCCCAATGTCCAACATACTTTGAACACTTCCAAACAGAGCTCTGCCCTCACTATGAAAAAAAATACAGAAAAAAAGATTCCAGTGGCCCTGAAATATAAAAAGCTTACCCCCTTCATTAACCAGCCCCTCCCCCCACACCCACGATTCAGAGGTGAATGAGCGGGCTGAGCACCTCTGGAATAGCCCAAACGGTGGGCGCTGAGGTTTTCAAAGTTGTCACAGGCATGAATGTTGAGATATAAAACATGTCTTTATGCTCTAGTTGAGGATTTCATGGTTACTGGTGGTATGTGGAGGAAGATTATTGCTTCCAGACTGAGGCGAGAGAGAATGTGAGGAGAAGGAGGTGCCTTAAAAGCTAGGGAGCGACGGGAGTCAGATGCAGTGAGAAACAGCAGCAGGCCATTTTACGCAACCCTTTGGGATTTAGCAGCCACTTGGCAGAGGGCCGATAGAAGCTAGCGTTCATAAAAGAGATGAGATAATCTTTTTAGGAAGATTCTGGAATCTCTCTTGGCTTCATCAGCGACAGAAGACCCCCCAAAAAATACAAAAAAAGTAAGCAGCAAGCCCACACTTTAAACATATGACAGGACAGCGCATGATAAACGTGTGCTCACGCATTTCTCTCATTAGCTATGCCTCAACCCAGTGGGGTTTCTTACGGTGACACATTTCAATTCAGACAGCAGGGCTGTGACCCAACGCACTGGCAATCGCTCCTAGGCCTGGCCTTTGGCCCCTCCTGTGTCTGCTCGTACCGGCCTGCCATGCTGGAGAAGGCTGCGATGCCTACAACGTCATCCTTTCATCTGTCTGGGAGGGCTAGGTTGGCCTCACCAGCTTTGGTTTGCAGTGTGCATCTGCTCTGTAAGGTGATACATTACACTGGAGCGCTTATAGTACTAAGCCTTAGTACAGTGTTAAGTACAGCACTAGCCACTCACTTGAATGTAATGCATTGGTACAAATAGCGCACTTAAACTATTCTGGGTGGTAAAAGAACCCCTCTGAAGCCCCTCATTGAGCACGGAGTCAAGATAACCACCAAAAAAATTATTTTCTACAATTCGCATACACAAGTCCAGTGTATTGCATACATAGTTATGTAAACCAGCCGGAGATGTTTAGCTGAGAAATAGCACGGTGCTCTTGAAAGCATGTAAACGTTACGTATTGGCGGTTGGGCAGGTGGTGTGTATGTGTGTATGTGTCTCATCTGTGAACACTTACTGTATAGTTAGTCTGTTCAGAGGGGCCTGGGGTAATCTTTGTATTGTTTTTGTTAGTTTGTGGTGACAGAAGTATACCTACCTCTTTCCACCTGTTGGCCTTCCACACGAGACATCCTTGTGACTGGCAGGCCTTCTCTGAGCGTGGTCGCGGTGAACCAATGCAGTGCTCGTCCTCTGTTTGGGTTTGGTTTGCATAAGCACAGGCCACCTCCCGTTGCTTGGTCCCCTGGCCACAGCTCACTGAACACTGAAGGCAGAGAGGATGAGGGAGTGGTGGTATGAGGGGAAGGGTGTCAGATAACAGTCCTGTGTTGTGTGAACTCCACTAACACCACAATTGTCACATTCTATATCTGTTGTACTTATATTTCTCTGTTTCCTATTTGAGCGTTTATGTCATATTATAGTTAAAATTATTATTTGCAACTGGAAATAGAGTGACTCCACCAAGATATAGTACCAGATAACACTCACAAGACACAGTACATCTGTTGCTTCTCATGGATAAGTGATTGTGTTGTAAACTCATTTAACTAAACAGATTGACAAATGCATTTTATAACTATAATCCAACACTTAACCTGGCGGAATGTGGCTAAATATTTAACTTATGGAATTATGGTTGCATTATGCCTCTGTGAATGTTAAACACACAGCTTAGAGGAAGAGAGGATTCGGGAACCTGAATGCATGAGCATGGCTAGACATTCATCTGGTTCCAATAAGGAGTCTAGAAATCCTTCAGGAAAGCGAGTGAAAAGGAAGAACGCAAAGAATATATATAAACGTTCATATTCACAGACACTATACTCTGAAATCAGGGTGCAAGCCACTGTATGTGTTCAATGAGCAAGTGCCTACTGTACACTCCAGCATGACAAAATAAGGTTAGATAATGTAATTCACTAGAAGGAGGGCTACATTGTGTCTTAGCATGTCTTCCAGACCAGATAATAAACCTAATATTGTATTGTTGCCTATTTATGATCTCAGAACTTTACATATTGACAAATGAAGGAGGTGTTACCGTGGTGCTCCTATTTGCTGATTATGTGAGAATTAACTGATCAGCTCTTTAATATCTCTCTTCCTACTATCTGTATAACACTAACACACTATAAACACACACACATATTTAACGTGCACTCTAATGCTATAGTTCACATCACTAGAGTACCCATTTAAACCATTTCAGAAAGTAACCTGCCTCCTGTTCTCAGCCATGTGGGCAGCAGTCGACAACGTGCACACACAAACACACACACACACACACACACACACACGCACACACGCACACACGCACTCACACAAGCACCACCTTGCACTGTAATTACCGAGGCATTTTAAACACAGGGCCGGCTCAGCTGACTGGGCACATCAAAGCTGGACCAGCACACACTAAGCCAGACCCTGGAGGATGCACCTCCTCGCTGCCCGCTCTACAACGACAGCGCTCCCTTTAACTCAAACATGAGCAGAGACGGGCTACAGTAACATGTTGGAGAGGGAGGGGAGGGCGGGGGTGGCCCCTCCTGACTGCTCGTAAAGAAGAAGAAGGGGGAGAAAAGGGGAGGGGCGAAAGGAAATCGCAGCCATACGGGGCAAGGCGCTCCTTGGGCTGAAGTGCATCTGCAGCATTGAATGCCGTGGTGGTTGGTGGTGTGTGGGTGGATGGGGTCACTGTGGGAGAGGGCTAGGGGGCTAGCCAGCCTCATCTGTCAGCCATTAGCTAATCAGTGCGGCTAACAGGGAGAACAGAGGGCTGGCACAGCGCGTGGAACCAGGGAGCGCTTCACCTCAGAGAGCAAAGAGAGGGCAAAAGGACTCCTGCAGGAGCTCAAGGTCCTGTACTGCTGCTACGCTGCTTCAACCACCAGCCACCACTCAGGTAAGGCAGAGCTCTGTCTAGCTACGACAGCACACACATGTATGTACTGAGTAAAAGAGGGCCGTTTTGCATTTTGTGAATGGTGAGTGTGCTGTAAAGATTTGGTGCAGTCAACTGAGAAGCATGTGGTTGATGCTATACGATGGTTTAAATAACAATAATATTATTTTATTATTAGATACTACGCCTATAATGTTATTTAGAGAATTTTAATAGAATATATTTATGATTATTATGATTTAATGTTACATTCACATGAATAGAAACCTCTATTAGATAGTAGGAAATGTGTAAAATTGGGGTTTTATTGTGGAAGATTGGGGAACTTTCTTAGGTGAGGTTTGCACTCCCAAGTTGTACCAGCAATTCATTTCACATGATTAGATGAGTTAAACGTAGTGTAATCCAAAGACATGCCCAGACATAATCTGTCTCATCTTGACATGCATGATATGATCACCTTGAAATTGCTCAAATGCTTGAAAAATATCCAAAGTACACTGATTTTTAAACAGCGTTTTCTAGTCAGATCTACTGTAGGGGAGTACCACAAAGGGGTTTGGCCAAACTCTATATCACCTTGAAAACAAATGCTGCTCATACAGCACTTGTTCTGCTTGGTGTTTAAGCAGCATTCCTGATTTGCTAGTGTTTCAAAGCTCTGGAACAGTTCACATAATTGAGTGCCAAACTAATTGTTTCTAATTCGTTTACTCTTGCTTGGTATAACACCAAGAAAATAAAATACTTTGGAGAGTTAGCACTCCCGATTTATTTAAAAATAATTTAAAAAAAAACATTGTATATGAAAAAACACTCAAAAGGTTATTTCTAGTATATATATTTTATGACCGCTGTTTGGAGTGGCCATGAGATGACACCTACATTACTGTACATTATACCATGAAAGATAACCGAATAAGACACACTGAGGCGTACAAAACAAAGTAGAGTTTTTTGGTGTCTACCATCAAATGTATAACCATCAAACCGGTTCATGCTATAATTACTAATTTGCATTTTTTTTAGGGTATTTGACAGAGGCAATAGTAAAAATAAATCAACTTTCAAATATAAAGGTTATATATATTTTTGTAATACATATCCAGTATTTACTATATATTTAAGCAATACCATATTTTAGAGTATTTTAGTGCCAAGTTCAAATTCCAGTCCCATTGCTGCAATGTGAGGATTGTACCAGCGAGCATATGGTAACTGTAAGGAGATCATAGCTGGAGCAAGAACAAACATGCAAGTCAGTGGGCTCAGTAAACAGCCTAGAGTTGTGCACTGAACAATACGATGGCCAGGTGGTGCGTCATACAGTACATCGGTGGTGAGGGTCAGGATGCCCCAAGAGGTGACAACGGTTTAAAAAAAATATATACAAACATTTTTTGTTGGAATATTTTAAATTTGATATACATGTTGTTTATGTTTAATAGTTTGTTATGCAAATGGTTGCAACAGTTCTGAAATGAACAATCTACTGTTGATCACTCTTTGCTAAAAAACAGTATGTAAAATCATAAATATTACTGAAAAACTATAGAATGGTGCTTCAAGATACTTTGGTGATACAGTATTTGCATTATGCTGTACAAAGAGCCACATGGAACAAAGACAAGGAGTATGTCATGTTAACATAACACTATGCTGATTTGTCTTACAGGGAAGTTTCAAAATCGCACGTCAAAACAACATGTGGTGAGAGCAGATGGTAAGAGCACTACCGTATCTTTGGGACGTGGAATGGCAAAGTCATAGATCTTTAGTCTAGCTGGTAAGAATATAGTCACCCTTGATAAGAGTCATAGCAATTGGGCAAACTACCTGGACTAGGTTGTGGATAAAATATAATAATTGTTATAGCATAATACAGTATAAATTATATTTTAAGGAGGGACATTTTAATTTATTCCATTTTCATTTCAGAGTTGATCGAAATGTTTGTGGAAATGTTTCCTTTCTTTGTCGTTGCAGGTTTGGACAAACTGTCAGCTGCAGAGCTAACAACCTTGTGATTGAAAATGGATTGACAAAAACCACACAAAAAATGCACAATCATTGTCAATCATTGCCTTTACCATCTCCCAAATACTCAAATAAACATGTTGAGTAGCCACATAGTTCCTTTCAACAGTACTCAGAAAAGATAAATATAAACTGAGCATCCATGTAATGAACATGGAATGAGAAAACAGCTTAGGGGTTTCCAATAAGCTGGAAGCTTTTTCCATTACCATGTTATACTGAAACATACAGCACAAGTAGTATACTGCAGTTGTGTAACAATGTCCAAAAAGGTACACATAAAATAACAATGATGCATGACGATGACAAGAAAATGTGTCAAAACTCCACCATATAAGTTTACCTTTAATTTACATTCTGATGTGTAGACTAGGGTGCAACCAAATGTTAACTTTATCAAGGCAAGTGTGCCAAAGGTAGTTTAAGGTTTATATTCATGTCCATCTTTTTTATGGAGGCAATCAGACCTCAACACCTGCTCTGTGTATCTCATTAACTCATACCTCAAAGCAGTAACTTGCATAGCTCGGTTTTATGGGATAGTCATCATGGGACAAAATGTCGTGCAGCGTAAATCTGTGTTTACTTCTATCTCCTTTGTACTCTACCTGTTACAACTCTATGTAAGCAAGTGTAACACTTGGCCCTTGACAAGTACAAGGTTGGTAAGTACTGACAATATGTTTTAAGAAATGTCTTTCCAACAAGAAAGTGACTTAACTATTGATATGATACTATTAACCTTAACCTTATGAGATACTGAATTATTCCTGGAAATTCAGGAAATGTGAAAGTCTAAATGATAGCATAGTACACTACATGTTGTACATTAAACTAAATAGGCCAAAGAGGTCAATGTGTTTAACTAAGGCACAATGATATTAAAGTGAGTTTGTTAAAGTGAGTCCATGTATTTTCCTAAGTACTATGGGAGGAAGATACTGTATGCTCTTTTGGTAAGTTCCACTTTCCTCCATCAACATGATAGCAGGCCAAAAAACTGATTCTAGGTAAGTGTTGTCTGAAATGGGTTTCACTCCTACAAGCTCACACAAAACTTCACAAACAAGCTGAGCAAAAACAGACTCTCTTCCTGCTACAGTATGTCAACATTAGAACCTGGACACAATCAATGAATAAGCGAGGCCTACACCAACTTAAATGCTTCCAGATATTCACACCTCTTATATCTCTCTACTAATATTCAGTTCTACAAGTCCCTAACTCAATGTGGTTTAAAGTATTTTGCCTCATTTCAGCCTCTATTGTCCATGATTAACAACTATTTTCTAAATGGGAAACGCACGGCAGACTATATTTCAATCTCCTCCAATGTCAAATGAAAATGAAATATAAATGCATATTAATTCAAAATATGTTCCCTTTACCCGCTAAATGATTTTGTTTTATAGTAAGCTAAGATGTTGGTTAAATATGTTTACATTTCAGATATACTACAGTGTCTTTTTCCATGTCGTTAACAATGTAAGTCTACTGGTCTGCCTAATTCTATAAGCAAGAGCTATTAATTAGCTTCAACTACTCCAGGGTAACATTAACACACGACTCAGGTTCCAGCTAAGCCCTGACAAGAGCCATGCCTGTGAACGGCTGGGAGAACTCCACAGCCATAGAGATTGCTTGCAACATTCTGGCATATGGGCTGTATCAGGAAACACAAATGCAGTGATGTCACAACCATCTGACCTTAGGGTGACAGGTTTGGAGATTGTTCCTGCCTCTGTGGCCTCAGGCCAGTCAAGTATTTCAAAGCATGTGGATTTAATTTGAGCCAACATGCTTAGTTCACAGTCACTTCAAATCCAATCTCCCTCTATGGGAACGCCCACTCTGAACAGGAAATGGTCTGTTTGTGTTAGAAACAAACAGGCATAAATTACTTAAATGGTGTAGTGTTTGCAAATTCATGAAATACAGCCTTGTGATGTTTGCCTTCTTGCTAATTTATGTCAAGACATTCTGATACATACACAATGGTTGTGCAATAAATATGATATATTTGTTTTTTGTCTGGCTCTCGTGTTTTCACAAAAACTGCAACAAATTTAACACTAGGATTTTGTAACCAAATGTAAAGTTAGTGTAAATGGGCAAATACATTATCATTTCCAGATTGTCATAATATTTTAGCAGTTCAGATTGATCATACGTGCCATCTCCATGTTTTAGTGATGTCCTTGTGCTAGCATAAGAAAAACCTAAACATATTTGCATTTGCTGTGCATTACCATGAACATGACTGTTATAATAATTGGTATATTCATTAGAGCATGACAGAAATTACCCAGTTACCACTTTGTCATAAACACAGTTCCATGTTTTGATTTGGAAAAATAAGCAAGCCTGCCCTGTCCAACACATTAATTTAAATTATTGTCGTAATAGTAATACTCTACAAAAAGCACAGCGGTGAACCCTATTAATAAAATTGTAAACAGATGTGCCACCCAGTGCCAAAGTTTGATTTGGAAAGCGTAGGTTATTTAAGAAGATTATTTACACAATAAAGTGCAAAACTCAGTGACAAGACCAACAGACTACGCTGGACAGTCGGTATTACTACTGAATTAAATACTGTATTTCATGTTCATGCAATATTAAAAAGCTATAGGGAATTGTTTAAATGTGGTTTAAGGACCAAGGGTGGGTCAAGTCTCTTTTGCAATTAAATGTGTTTCATTATTAATAATGCATTACTTTTAACTGTAAAATGCCACATTGAGAAACACCACAAAGTTCAAAACATTTTTGTTTCTTTAATAGTCTTTACAGTGGGCAAGGCTAAAATCAACATGTGTTCAGTCACGTGGATGAAATAAATAAAAAACAAACAAAATGCAAACCAACCAAAAGCAGTGCACCCTGCAGTCTGGCAATGATGTACCACCGGGTTCAATAAAGCTGAGATGGTGTCAACATCCTGACAGGTGCAGTTACAGACATAAATTAATTTAATGAAATAATTGTCAGAAAAATAACTTTTAAATGGAGTCAACATTTATGGGAACTGAATTTATTGCTGGTACTGTAAGTGCCTGAATGCAAAGTGTCTCAAACCTCCAGTGGACCATATGTCAATCTTTAGAAAGCTTTAGTTTTGTTTGGGAATTGCATGTGGTGCCACAGAGTTATAGACTGCGTGCTTGTGCATGTCCACACTAATTTACTACAACTATGAATTTAACTCAAAACAAAAACAGGTTTAAATGCCAACCCCCGATTTTACTAGCCTTGCTCCACCCGCCTCTTGCTCTGAGCTGAATTTTCGCTGAGATTATTGTCCGGAAACCGTGTTCACTTTAGGGTTTGCACAGCCACACTGCTGTAGGACAAATCAGGGTGCAGTGACGTCGAAGTCAAACCCGTGTATCAAAATGGTGGTAATGGGTGTAGAGGTAGCTAAAACAATACAAACAGTTGTAGTAACACCGATTGGTTAAAGGCTGTTTCTAAATAAACATGAGGTCTATGCCCAGTAGCAGGCAATGACTGCAAACACAAACAATGGAGTGTCTCACAAAGTGAATATTGGGTATGGTTACACCAGGCTACATTTGATTGAGCTAAAAATTAATCTGATATTAAGGTTGAAGCCAATGTTGATTCCCGTGGGACTAATTATTAAAAGCACAACATGCCAACTGTATAAATTCTATAAAATAATCTATATAACCACTAGACATTATAGACAAAATGTTTTATTATTTTAAAATGTTGCAAATTCTTAGATGTTGTTGGGAATATGGTACTGCTACAAGAATATGACATTAGTATTGGCTCCCAAAATTATTTTGTCTACTTTATGAATAACGGCTCAGTTAACTGCACAGTGTTAAGATGAGATATGTGATTATAGTGAAACGTCAAGTAAAGGATTAAAACTTGAACTAAAATATGAAAATGTAACAACGAATAATCAATTGTAAAATAAATATCTTACTGTTAAAAGATAAAAACAAAAACGTCCTTCGGAAATATAAAAACTGGCCGTGAAATATAAAAATGTGAAACAGCAATGGCTACAACATCACAATGAAGAGGTATCTGTGTGCGTCAATCGGTAAAAAAGATTCACGGACAATGTTTAACTTTCAAATGAAATCTAGAATACTGTAGCTGACTGCATTGATAGTTTTGCATCATTTTGATGATGTAAATGGCACCCTCAGAATAAATACATCAGTATAAAGGCCCAGGTATACTTTCCACATCCGCAGACAGCAACATCATGATGTCATCATGATGTCATGTCTGACTACTACAGCCCACTACAGACAAAAATGGGTGTCCTCTTAAGATCACAAATGAGTACTAAGTATATAAAATATATTTATTTCCAGCAAATCTCTCAATTACACCAACATTGTGCATGGGAAACAATGTGTGCACATAGAAACATGGAGAAGGATACAAAGCGCTGAAACATATTCACAAGAAAAGCAATGTAGTAAACTTTGAACAGCCTGAGCACTCGAATGCGTCCGTGGTCTGCATGGCAACATGTTTGGTAGTATACCTGGGCCTTATGTCATGGAATCAGTATCTCATGACACTAAGCTACTTAATGCAATACAGTACTGTATGTCAGTTCATTCAGACCATCAGCACCGCAACCTAAACACAGACATATAATGAGCTCTTGTCAGAGAGAGTAGATATGAATTAAACTTTGTAAATACTCTATTTTTTTAAAATATCAATAGCTGTCATTCCTCAATATCACTGACATATATAGATAGTCTATATATTTCAGACATAGGGAACATATTTGTCTGTATTGGTTAGTTTCTCTCGACACATTAAGAAGAACACATACATTGGGACAACGATGACTCACACATGATAGGGAGGTGTCTGTAAAAAATTAGATAGTGATATTTTTGAGGTCAACTGATGAACGGTATACTTTTTGCGAAATAGTAATTCGTAATTTTAATTTTCCCCAACTCGTGCAAGTGATATGCTATATTAATTAGCCTACATACTGTATGTAGCAATTCCAAACTAAATATAGAAAAATGATATATTCATCTATTTACCAATATCTATCTTTGTGATCATTAAGATATAAGTATTGTTAACTTGGGGGTTTAACATGTCATATACTATATGTTAGTCTAAGAGAGAGATCAGTTTAAATTGAATTTCACCTATCATGTCTCAGTAAAACACATGTCCAAAATATCACAATTGTATACCAGTTGTCAATATATTTTCTTCTGTACAAAATTCTATTATCTGTGGAGACAAGATGTCTAAACAAGAGCACCGGCAACATTATAAATATATAATATTCAGTTATTAAAACTAGTTACTAAAATAAATCATACTGTACAAAGATACATATAAAAATACAGTCATTCGGGAAAAAAAATCTGAATATTAACTCTTATACACAAATATACACTTGTGTATTGGCAAACAGGGAGAAGACAGCAATAACGACGAAAAATGTTTACTACAGCCTTCACATATGAAATAAATACTGTACCTTTACTAGTTATTAATGTATTGCCTCTAAAAATGTATGGCTGGACAGCACTCTCCCCTAAATGTATAAACTTTAAATTTGCAGCAACGGCTCAAAATGGGATCCATGTGTTTTTAATGATTCTGTAAGTGAAGCAGCATTTTCGACTTTTTCCTCTTGGTTCTAATCAGCACCATGCCACTGCAGGGCTCAATGTGTGGGTGGTCTGAAGCACGCTAGCCAACAGTGATGCTATAGGTACCTAGCGCTCGACTGGATCGCCTACAGTGTAGGGTTCATGTGGACCCTCCCTGACGTTAACACACAGCACTCCAAGGCAGCTTTAGGTGTCGGGGGAAGAAGGAAGTACTATCGTACCGGCTTCCAGGGTTGGCGATGCCAGGTGGCAGAGCCAGGGCAGGGCTGAAGGTTGCACTGCTCTGAGTCTGGAGGCTTGTCCAGGATGTCACAGTTGCCATCGGTGAGTCTCTGGCCGCTGGGCCGCTGACACACCACCAGACGAGTCCTCCTGCCTGCACTGCAGGGTTGGGTGCACTAAGACAATTGGAAACATAATTACTGTATGTACTCTATGTTATTGTATCTTGTGTTAACGTTGACATCTTTGAAATCAGTAGAATGACTTAGAGGCATTGGAAGAAAATAGCAGTGATGTAACAACGAGAGACCATGGAACGCCAATGATGTTCAGTGACACGTAGGAGAAATAACCGTTGACCGTGACACAAAGTAAACAGGTACAAAGATACACATATCAAGGTGACAATGTCGATCTTACACCTAACTTCAAAAGCTTCAAAAGACTTCAAAGCGATTTCCAAGCGACTTCCAAGCTACACATTTCCAATGCCGGAATAAAATCGCTAGAGTTGTAGCGCGCTCCCGTCATCTCGATCTGAGCTGATGAGTCAGTATTTTTCTCGTCTTGATGTTGCGACAAAATCAAACATGTTTAATATTATCTCAAGTCTTTAGTCTTGGCTCATGCAAATGTGTAGCAGGGCTCTGCACACGTTCTTCAAATGTGCTGGATATGCGATAGGCCTAATATGGGGAAACATTAGGGTTGTTGAAATTAATAGTTTCAACGATGCATCGCAATGAGGACGTAGACGATTCTGCATCGATGCAGTGACAGACCGTAATTGATTATAGCAAGCCTACAGATATTGCTTGTTGATTTTCCGTATGCAGAAGTGGAGAGGAGGTCTCGGTGTTCGCCTCTTTGTTCATGTTGCTGTTTACGGAGCCAGGGCTGTGTAGAAGTATCGGATCATCTTTTCAACACGCACAGAGAATGGTAAGCTAGCGAAATGCGAGGAGATATTTGACCAAAATGTGTATTAGCTTGCAATAGAGTTTACCGGTGCTCCAACCAGATGCAACTGTACCCTACTTGTCAAGACCAGTCACAACCGAGCATCATTAAGAGCTCTCATTGTCTCATAATGAGTGTTTATGATCAGTCATTCTCCAAAGGTGACGGCTGAGCCGTGAAGTCAATTCACGCCTGAGGCCAGTGTGTGTGACCTACGCTATGATCTTACCTCCCCCCAGATGCCGTAGTTCCACAGAGGGCAAGGTCCTGAGTCACAGCTCTTGGACTCCGGTGGCTTCACCCGCTCATCACACAATCTGTTGCTGCGGCCTTCTGAGTCCTGACACACCACCACTCGCCTCTGGAAGCCTCCGGCACAAGTACTGGAACACTGGACAGCAGACACTGTGTTACCATGACATCAACGTATCCGTATACGCACATTACACAGCATGCATGACATACATGAAGTGTTCACATGCAAAAACTTGCAAGTAGCAATTGGCAACTTAAAACAGAAATGTGAATTAGGTTTCCATATTTGAGTTCACTCATTTCACCTTGACTACAATGAAAAGGCTGTGTGGCATTTAATAAAAAGTATCTTCCAAAAACGTAACAAATAATTTACATATTGATGAACTCTTCATATACAGTACATATTGTCCTGTGACTGCTATGCAGCCACCGAGAGCTGATGCAAACCATTCACGTGACCCAAGCCTGCTGCAGCGTGCATGAGAAGTGTTTCCTAGAAAGGACCACTCTAAAATGCTGCTCTGATTATGGAAAGAACCGACCCATTTGTTCCAATATCGACCGCCTAACAGCATTAGCAATGCATACCATCCAGCATCTACCCCCCCATTCCTTAACTATGTTCACCTAAGAAGACTGAAACCAGCTGTTCTCCTGTATGCAGTCTCTTACGGAGATGGAAAACATGATGCCATTGAAGGACAATCTCTGAGTAGGTACAGGGCAGCTGTTACACTTTAATTAAAATGATGCATCATCACTGTCTATGTGAGCTGTAGCTTGTAGCAAGCCCAGTAAAAGTACAAATACAAGACAACACAGAGAGATTGAACAGCTGTGCTTTTGACAACTTTGATATGCGAGATTAAACAGTGAATTGAGAAGACGGCGATGCTTCCAATAGGGAAAAAAGGACATTTTCCTCCATTGCCTTTTAGAACCTCTTCAATTTAACAGAAATGTAATACATACAGTAAGAATTAATCACTTTATTATTTAGGCCATTAGCAATTTGACATAATTATGCATTGACATGGTTTAATAGAAGCTATTCTATTAAACTATTCTAACATACTGTTGTTGGCATACGATTGCTGCTGTATGACTTGTCCAACTATTGACAAATGTAACTGGCTTTGGATAGAAGCGGCTGCCAAAAGCCGTAAATGTAAAAGTAAATACAGTGCACATACTGTATACAGTATTGTGTCCACAATTTGCTCTTGCATTCATTTGCAGAGTATGCAATCCTGTCTGTCATGTGCATAATATAAGTCTCTAAGTAATCTAAGTCTCTCTCTGAGAGAGAGAGAGAGAGAGAGAGAGAGAGAGAGAGACTACCCTTTACAATCAGACAAGAGCCAGTAAACATAATCCCAACTGCGAGTGAACACAAACATAGCAGACTAATGCTCATCTCCTCAGTCAGTAGGTTCACATGAGAAGAGTGAATGCTACATGCCACCATTGGTGACAGACTGAGCTACGTTGAGCTGGACGTACTGCTCCCCAGGGACCTGTCCTCCACTGGTTCTCGGCTGAGGGAACGTTCCAGCTGCTGTGGCCAGGGTGGTGCCCCGGGTCCCGGGGGTAACCGTAGGGCCGGTCCCTGATGTGTTGGCGAGAGTATACGATGGGGCAGGGCGTAGAGGTACACTCCTGCTCGGCGCTAGGTCGGTCGTCTGGGTCACAGAGAGACTGGTCCACTGGCTGGTGGTAGTTACTGCATATTACCTGCCTGCTGCTCCTTCCAGCACCGCAGCTCACTGAACACTAGGGGGCGTGGTGAAGACAGGGCACTCAGGTAACCAGCTGCTACTGTTTACATGGTACTAATACACAAACACAATACTATATATACTATGCATGATGTAAGTTAATGTAATGATACTTTAGCATCCATTAATGTTGCTCTTTCAAACTGTAGGATGCACGCAAAGTATGTTGATGTCATTAAAGGGAAAAGACCACATTTATGATGCTGTCTTACCATTGTAGCCTTTGCAAAAACACCATGGGACGCCACACGCACACACACACACACTAACTTGCGACCAGCCTGGCTATGAAAACCAAGAACTAAGGAGATCGGACACACACATAGGGAGTGTGATGTCATTTTCTGCACACTCCAGTATATTGCATAGAAAATAGTTGTTTGCTGCTATAGACAGTATATATACGGTAAGCCATTCTTTCTGGCTTTAGGACAAGATCTAGAGCTGCCCCATTTAGGCCCTGACAAATATTCAGCATTCATTTAGCATTTATTATTTAGTGACTTACAGTACAAGTATTTATAGGAGCATATTATATATATATATAGTTATCTGTTAGACAGCTTGACCAATATCCTACTCTACATGCCCATATTCAGCAGGGAAATACAATGCCTAACTCCTTGGGTCTTGGAAAAGAAACATCTGTCCAAACTGACTAAAAACAATGATGGTTTGATACGGGGTTCCGTTTTATTCACTGTCCAAAGTGTTGGCGAAAGGAAGCAGAATTGAGTGGTTACTGTAAGTCTTCATGCCGTAGAGCAGCTGTGTTGATTGGACACAGTGTTGTATGCATTACTCACAGGAGACCATTCCCCGGCCAGCCACTGGCCACAGAGGCTGAAGCAAGCAGAGGATTCGGGGGGCCGAGGTAGGTGGGCGCAGTGAGACTCATCTGCCACGCCGCCCTGGGCATCCCTGCAGCTGACGTAGCGCGCACGCTTGCCCTTCCCACAGGTCACAGAGCACTGGGGAACATCCACGGACAATGAGACACACAGCCATGCTAGGATTCAAGCGTTTTCATACAGTGGAATGGATACATGTACAATGCTTAATGTCATTACAGTTCATCCAAGTACAGTGTCATCTCAGCCCACCTCAGACTATGTCTATTAAGAGCTGCAAGCAAAGGGAGCTCTGGATGAGAAAGGGTAGAGAGTAGTGCATGTCACTAAGTGTTGTGGTCAGTGATGGGGCAGACCCAAAAGCACAAACACAGGTCAAAGGTACAACAAAGGTTTACAGAATTGGGTAACAGGAAAACAGCAATAACAGGTGAAACCAAGGGCACAAGACTAGAGATGAAAGCTCTGGCAACAGGTACAGGAAACACAGGGATTAAGTACTGAGGGGACCAGGTGTAGACAAACAACTGATAGGACAAGACAAGCAGGGAAACATAAAGCCAGGACTGGATCACAGATGAAATGGGAATGACACCAGCAGGAATTGTGACTGTTTTCTGATTTAAAATAAAGACAAATTGGTATTTGGCTCTCTCTATTTTCTCTTATGGCTGTTGACATGCCTTATGGGTGTCTTCCTAGATTGCTCACTCTTAGGCTTTGTCCTCACGACAACAATGAAAGTTGAGTTGAGTTTTAGAGGTTTTGTTTCGGTTTGGGCCCTGCGTCCAGATGACACCGAAGACTTCGGGACTGCAAAACGCAGACAATTCAAGTTCCAGAGTAGACACTTTTCAAAACGCAGCTCTTACAGTGTCACCTGGACAGCAACGCGGGCACCAAGTGCTCAGCACCAGCTTTTTATGAAAATACTGGTGTAATTAAGAGATTCGCTGAAAATAAACAAAGTCTATATTAATTTCTCATTCATTGTCATTCAGCTCAGCTCATCAGGACTCTGCCTTCTGTAGTGGGCTTAGTCTGCCTGTCATGCATGCGCAGTCAATGCGCACAAGTCCAAAGTCACACTGCAACACTGGCCTGGCATGATTGTGGTCACAGAGCTCCTCTCAAAACGCTAAGAAAATAATTTGCTTGCAAGCAAATGTGTTGTCGTGAGCACATAACCTCATCGTATATGGACTCTCAGTAGATCGCATTGTGTGAACACAGCCTTAACACTATACCGTACATACAGAAGAGGATGCACCCAGCAAGTGGCACATACTTTAGCTGCTGCAGGCTGAGCACACTATACTGTAGCACCAAGCGATAGACGCATGCTGTTTTACCAGCCAACATGACTGATGTGGGTGTGGTTACTGCACGTGTCAGCAAGAAAAGGGTTACCGTTTATTACCATGTCGCTAATAATGAATAAATCATGTGATAAACATGCAGAATGTTTCACCACTGACCTTTTCAACTGTCAGTTGTATCATGAACATATAGCTCGACATGCATCCTAAAATGGCTTCTGAGACCATTACGGTACACATGGCTAATGTAAAGCAGCACACAGCAGCTCAACAGGAGAGCATAGTAAACAATGCTGTGGGGATGAATAGCTAATGTAATCAAAATGGCTCCAGCTGAAATAAATGTAAATATCCTATCAATGACCCTCTAAATGCCATGCCTTCACACAAAGAGACCTGCAGCAAAAATATTTGACTGTGTGTGTGTATGTGTGTGTGTGTTTGCGTGCGTGCGTGTGCGAGACTGCACTGGCACTAGCGTCTTTGACTCATGAGCTCCTCAGATTGATAGGCAGGGTTTCATATTAGATACTGTAGGAGCATGTTATGTTAAATATGGCTTTCATTTAAGACTATAGGCAACAATGCAATGCACCAAAGAGATATGAGTGTGTGTGTGTGTGTTTGTGTGTGTGTGTGTGTCGGTGTGACAGTGTCAGGAGTCTTGTGCAGTGTGTATCTGAAATTCAGAGCACCGGACTATGCCATAAAAGTATATTATTTCTTCTTTACTTTTTGAAGGCTACATTTTTCTACACACATTTTGAAGGTGCTTGTCATTGCTGGCACAAACACACAAACACACGCACACGCGCACACATGTACACTAGCTATCAAAACAATAGCCAATTATTTTCATTCTTTCCAAGGTTTAACGTTGTGATGGACGTCTCTGTGCCATCCAGGCAGATTATCTTTCAGCAGCCTGTCGCTAACACAGAAACATGTCTCCAGAGGTGAGGGATGACTGACTGTTGTTTATATTTTTCCACTGTTCATTATCATGTCTTAAATACTGCCAGACTGAGATTACTGAAGACTGTTAGCATACACTGTTTTATATTAGCATCTGTTATTTTATCCAGCGGCAATACTGGGAATAACACTGGACACAAGAAAGCATTAATAAGACTATTAGAAGTTTACTTATTAACTTATTATTATTTATTGTTGTACTATTTAGTTTCACACACTATATAT
>JAODUH010047223.1:0-19598 GCA_027564835.1 Typhlichthys subterraneus
AATTATTTTGATGTTCAAAATAACTATAGTGTCACTTATATGCTAGTGAGTTGCAATTTTATATTTTAAAGCTAATGCTCTTTACTAGAAAAATACTGGACCTATTTCATTTTTGCTGCATCCTGCAGCCCATACAGTATGTTTATCAAAACATCCAGCTTCTTTGGCAGGTATACACATATTATTTGCTGTTGTTAAACACAATAGTCTTGTTAACAGTGAAAGTGTTGATGTAATGTGAAACCTGCAGTCCCATTGGGCCTGTGGAAAAAGAAACATTTGATTTGAATGATGTGTTTGTGTCTGGATTTCATTACAGCCCCTTGTTGAGGATGTCCTTCATAACCTTTTCAAGTAGTGCTTCTGTCATCATGGAGCTAACTGAGAACCGGTACAGTTAATCATATATGCACACATAGCCATACATGCACAATTATCACTTACTGCATTTGCTTTTGTGACATTGTAGGGAATTTATAGGACCATTTTTTAAAAGTCATAAAAACTATTTTGAATATTGACTCTTGCTTCCTTTTTTATGATAAATATTAACCAATCATCTGTGTATTTCTAGACCTAGCTTCTGATAAGACTTTATTGATGGTTTATGGGCATTATGGATCAGCAATCGTTCCATGTATCCAATTTGCAGAGTACAAATCCAAAAGGGTCTGAACACTCTGAAAAGAGAAATTCCAGGTGGAGACACAAACATGAACTATGGACTACATGAAGTAGGTTTTCACAATCATCTTTCCATATGTACTGTACTGGGACACAAAGGTAGCATGCGGAACAGCCTTCAGCAGCTTAATGTAAAACCTGCACAAATCTCACAGTCTACGTTTGATTTCCATTTGTAGGCAAACCAACAGATAAACCTCGAAAACCTTGGTAAGCAAAACATAACCAGAGCTGCTTCCTCAGATATTTAAAACGTGACTTCTCAATGTGGTTGCATTGTGTTGACATCTTAACAGGGACTGCTAGCGTTATAATTGCCCTGACAGATGGGGAGCTGCAAGAGCATCAGCTCATATCAGCGCAGCAAGAGGTAAGAAGCACTAGACCAGCCTTTTACCAACTACATTTAGTATATATGATCCTAAAATAGACCCCTTTCTTTGTTTTCAAACAGGCACAACGAGCCAGGGCTTTAGGGGCCATTGTTTATTGTGTTGGGGTCAAAGACTTCAACCAGACACAGGTGAGGTTCAGTCTTATTTGAGTACACCTAGGAAACACAATGATTCCATATTTTAAAAACCTCACAAGATCTGCTGCAGTGTTATGCCCTACACAGGTGTACATTATAAGTAGGTGTTCAGTGGCATGTACACAAACAATATGAAGATGTCATGGGTTCAGACAGTGTTACAATGTAGATTCAGCCTTCAACAGCCACATTCCTTAACATGTGTTAAAGATGTAGGAGGTGGAGAGAGCCTTGGTGCATCATAAATTACATTATTTACAATGCATCATGAACGTATCAGATTTATTGTAACTGCTATGTATTGCTTGGTTCCCTGTAATTTCAGTGTACAAATGAATGCTAGGTTGACAATGCCTGTTTCGGGCTACTGCATTATATGATGTGAGTTTGAAATTTAATGTGTTGTTTGCACGGGGATGTTCTACAAGGCCTCAAGCCCTGTTTTGTTGATTGCAAGTATGCATATTACTGGATTGTCTGTGCTGTGGTGCTTTTAAAGTACATGGTTGCTGCTCCTTTGTGGCTGAAGTTTAAATGTTCACAGATCCTCTTCTGTGGAACTTTTAAAGGAACACTCCTCGATATGGAATAAAGCTGCCCATGTGGCAGAAACGGCTGTGTTACAAAGGCGTTCTGCTTTGAATCTCGGGTGTGCTGTGTCCTGTACTCACTGCTCCTCACCTTACAGTCACACACAAAACAGTGAGCTCGGGCAGTCATTTAGGATTCTAGAACAATTTTGAGGAGTGTATCTTTAACACACATACGCTCACCGGCCACTTTATTGGGTACACTTGTTCAACTGCTTGTTAACACATATAGCTAATCAGCCAGTTACACGGCAGCAACTCAATGCATTTAGGCATGTAGACGTCGTCAAGACAAGTGTTTAAGTGACTTTGAACGTGGCGTGGGTGTTGGTGCCAGAAGTAGAGTAGCAGAGTATTTCACAAACTGCTGACCTACTGGGATTTCCACACATAACCATCTCTAGGGTTTACAGAGATGATCCAACAAAGAGAAAACACCAAGTGAGCGGCAGGCAGTTGTGTGGACAAAAATGCCTTGTGGATGACAGAGGTCAGTGGAGAAAGGGCAGACTGTGTTGAGAGGCCATGGTCATGTCCTGCAAAGATAATGCAGAGCTAATTGAAATGTATTATTGTCAGTTGACCTGTCCTTTTAAAAAGTAACCATACCAAAAATGTGTTTTCTTAAGTTAATAGCTGAGAGGAGTGTTGATGAGAGATATCAATGCTGGTGTCAACATTTCCATTTGGTTTACAATCTGAATGTGATTTAAAATGACCCAAGGCTTGCTGGCTTGAGAGTGTACTCTTGTAGCACTCGTGTATCGTTAAATTAAAACGTTGTCATTAATAAGCTCAGCTCCTTGACTACTCTTTAGAATTCTCCACATGGTGCAGCAGGAGTCAGTCTCAGAGCTGGGGGTGAAGCTACTTTGAGCATGTTTACATTTGTTTCCCTCTTTGCACACATCGGCGAGTTTGTTCTAGAACAGCGTTTTTATCTCTGTGATTTTGTCTCTACAACGTTTGTCGTTGCTTTGAAAACTGATGTAAACAGGAACCTCAATGTAAAGGTATGAGTTCAAAACATCCTGCATGAAGCATTTCTCTTGTGTTTAATATTCCTGCTGCCCATTGTCTCTGGTTTCGTTACCCCCATCCCCTCGCCCCTTGCTGTTTAACCCTCCACATCATCTCTCTCTGCTCCTATAGCTGGCCACCATTGCGGACACCCTCGAGCACGTGTTTCCTGTTCTGGGCGGATTCCATGATCTCCGAGGAGTCATCGACTCGGTAAATAAACTCTGTGAGCTGTGGAGGGAAGCAGACCAAGCGTACAGCCATTAAGAAGCCCCTCTCCCATGTGTTTACCTAGCCAACACTAACACAGTAAATGCTTGTTTTCGGGATGGTATATGACCCAACCAAATTGGTTTACGGCACGCTCACATCTCCATGTCTCTCACTCTCAGCAAATTAAGTGGCGGGTCCATGTAATGACTATCGTCTGAGCACAAGAGACTTCTGTAAATAGTCCCACTGCAGGGACACCAAAGTATACTGTACAGCAGAGATCTGGCTACATCTGCACTCTACATCATTTACTAGGGGCTCAGTTGATGCATGGGGACAACTTATTCATCAGATGCTGTCAGTTTGTTCAACCAGAACCCAGAGGGTTTCTTGCGTTTCAATGATCTCTAGTAAGAAAATGTGGACTACAAATTGTAGAATGATGCAGGGCTGTGTGGATTATGTTTGTCTCACACTGTCATTTTGCACGTCAGATTTAAAGACAATCTACTAGTGCACCACTGTGGTACAATATTGTAAAATCGACCCCATATTTCTCCTCCAGATTATCAAGAAGTCCTGCATTGAGATTTTGGCTGCAGAACCTTCTAGCGTGTGTGCAGGAGGTGTGTAGATAAACTCACACACACACACACACACACATCTACACTTTATTAACAAAAGATCACATACATATCAACCTTTGCGGTGTCTGTGCAGGAAGACGTGCTTAGAACTCCCACATGCACATAATGTATGCATGTAGACCAGTGGTGGACATGTTACTGAGAAATTGTAATAAGTTCCTAGTTACTTATTACTCCTTCAACAAGTAGTAACATTACTTTACTTATTATTGGGAATTAAAAGTAGTTAGTTACTAGTTATATTACTATATTCATTTAACAATCACTACCCTGCCTCGCCCCTTCAGAAAAATGACTAATTTTAGAATTGAATCCTCTTAATTGGAACAATAATGAACCTTAGGAGTCAACAATCAGCCAAAGTGAAAACACTGCAGCCTCTTAAACCAGATGATTGGACAGGTTGGATTAATTAGCCTACCCTAAATTTGCTAGGACCAGAAATATCGTTCTTGTAATGCATTAATACAGCATTACTTTGATTATTAATTGTAATATTATTACCGTTTTTGAAACAGTAATTAGTTACACTACTAGTTACTGGAAAAGGATAAAATATTACAGTAACTAGTTACTGGTAAATATTAACTGCCCGGTGATGTAGACACACCTTAGGGGGTTTGTTCTTAGTCATACAGACCCATTCTGGTCTGGGCACTCAGGGTTCCACAGTAATGACAATCCCAGACAGTAAGACAGGCCTCCAGGTCACTTATAAGCCAGTCTAATTTATAGGAAAAACTAAAAAACTAAGCACATGCAATCTCATTTGAATTGATTGAAACAATGCTATGTTGAAGACATCGTTATGCTCATACAGTCATCATTACATTGTATAGCTAATAACGTGGTCTGGCAACTAGTCTTATAGTGGAGATCACCATAGAGAAAGGCGGATGTGTTTTATCATTAGTATCTTTGGGGAGTCTTATTTGACTCTAAGTAAACAGTGTTTCCTGTAATGTTTTGACACACACAGCACCCAAAATAATTTGCGATGTGTGATGCACTGATGTTTATTGAAATGCAATTAATTTAAAATGTAAAAGTTTTATTTAAGTGTTGATACAATAAAATCTTCACAATGGCTAATGTTAAATCATTATGTTTTCTGTCCAGAATCATTCCAAGTGGTGGTGCGAGGGAATGGTTTTCTCCACGCCAGGAATATCGACCAGGTGCTCTGCAGTTTCAAAGTCAATGACACCATAACCATCAGTGAGTAGACCTGCCCTTAATACCCTGGTCTGTACAGGGATACTGTAGATAGTAGTTTACACAGTAGTAAGTAATACTGTTTGTCACGTCATTCACTTAGCACAGCGTAATTGCATCCCGCACAATTGTATTTAAGTTATGATGGTTTTCCAGTATGTTAAGGTAAAGGTATTCAAATCTTTATATGTTTTGTGTTGTTTTTGTTATTCATCTATTAGACGAGAAGCCAGCAGGTGTAGAAGATACATACTTACTATGCCCGGCTCCTGTCATTGATGAAATTGGGAAGTAAGTTGTTATGAGGTTATAATAATGATTTGGGTTTTTATTCACCGTGTGCTTGTGTGTATGTAAAAGCAGCCTGTTATATATTAGTGCTTTTTATGATCTCTGTCCAAAGCTGCATTGCTCTACTTCAGATTCCAGCAGTTTAGCAGAATATGGTGGTGTATACAGCATACATACCTTGTACCAGCACATACTATACTGCCCTACAAATCCAAAGTGCAGTAACTACGCATACATTCAAATTGAGTAAAACGGTTTCAAAGTTTTTTTTACTTTGCAGTTTTGTAGTTTCTGAATTTTAATAATTTTTTCAAAAACAAAAACATATTTATTATTTATTATTATTATTTATTATAATTAATCCATTAATTTTTACCAGTAAAGAAATTGGGAATTTAAGAATAAAAATAAATGTTTCATACGGTGATTACTTTTTATTGGACACTATCAGTCACTTTTGGGCAGACACCTGAATTAATGAATGCTTGTTAAGGAGAGAGAACTGTGCAAGCAGACTCTAGAGTTATTTAAAGACAACATATTCAGATTTTTTTCAATTCAATTTTACAACACATAATATTCATACTGGTTTAAATAATCAATTTGATCATATTCCAATATTCCAAGGGTTTTGTGTGAAAGTAATTAAACGTGTGTCCCCTATAGACACATGTCTCAAATAAATGTAAATTAATTTATTGGTTGAGTAAATAGAAGCCTGGGCTATTATTTGCAGTTTTACGGTAGTGACAGCTAGTGGCCTTTTATGGCATGACACAATAATTGAATGATACATGCATGACGTGTCATCAAATCATTCCGTAGTTGCAGATGAATGTAGTTCATTTTTTTTAATACTAACAAAACCTCAAATATAATGCTCTATTTATGTAAAGCCATATATTTTGCAACATTGTTTGTAAAACTAACTGGTGTACCCAGATCAAACGTAAGCACTGGAAAGACTTCAGCTACCTCAGAAGTGGAAACATTACTCACCAAATAAATTGTGCACTGTTGTTTTCTGGGCCTCTTTTGAAGCTTTCTGTCACTGCTATAGCTACCTTAACCTCTGTGTGAGAGAGAGAGAGGAAAGGGGGGGTGGGGGGGCACTATTCCTTTAAATTATCTTCCCCTATTTTTGATCCGTTTCATCAAATACAGTACTAAAGTGACCATTGTTTGGAGAGAGAGAGAGAGGGGGAGAGAGAGAGAGAGGGGGAGAGAGAGGGAGAGAGAGAGAGAGAGAGAGAGAGAGAGAGAGCGAGAGAGAGAGAGACTTACACTGTGCAGTAAATATTTTAACAAGCAGTCGTGATGAGTGTGACCTGGGCGCTGTAAACCTGTAAGCAATGTAATGAGGAGCCATAAACCAGGGTACACTATGTGCTCTGCCCCTCTCCCATCTTGCCTGTAATCCCCTAAACGTCCACACAACACAGTCTCCTGACTCCCCTCTCTTACTTTTCTTACAACACCTTCTGTGCCACAGTGGCGCTTTATAATGCCCGACGCCTGCCACCCACTGTCCTGTAGCCCTCACACTTCCTCTGTGTGTGTGTGTGTGTGCGTGCGTGTGTGTGTGTGTGTGTCTCTCTTTTCTCCTGCTTTCTGTGCTGTGTCTGATCAAAGCGTACTCTCAGCCCCGCAGCTTCTTTCAAGTATTTATGTCTCCTCGTATATCATCCCCCATATTACCTCTGTACTTGCAGTGCAACGTGCATGCGTGTCTGCACTGTACGTACTGTATATTCATGCATACTGTATCGTTTTCCTCTATTCTGGCTAAATGGAGCGATTGCAGAGCGGCTGTCTTGACGCCATGTCTCCCGTTTTAATTTCCCAGCTTGACACATCCAGCCCTGCATCACATTATTTGTGTTCTTAGGGATCCTCCTATTTTGGTCAGTGGGTGTATAGCGTTGCATGCTGTCACATGAGCAAACACACACAAACCCCTCAATGTTTAAAGGGCCTGGTCTCCAGCTGTTTGTTGTCAGGAAGGTATGCGCTGTGATCTTGATCATAACCCATTGGCCCCCCTCCCATCTCTCTAATAATCCCTTACTGTAGAAGTGTTTTTCCCCACTTTTGTGAAGCAATACTTAGTTTTAAGAAAACTCTTTTTTATGGGATTCCCAAAAAGGGGATTTGGCATGGATGGGCTTTGGACAGGCAAACAGCTGCCTGTTTTGACAAAGTATGATACATAGTTGATGCCGGTAAACATCGATCTGCTCACTGGGCTTCAAAGAATAACAACAACTTTTTATATGGTTTCTTAACAGTTTTTTTTTCAAAACAGACCAAAACAGTGTCATGTGATCTTGCCTTTGCCAAGGCAAGATGTCTGTTTTCCATTCTGAGCTGCGTCCATGCACCTGTCATGAATAATTCATAGACATTTCAAATTGTACTGTGCGATATACCCAAAAAATGAATCATGTGTTATTATGCTCCAATATGAACATAGTGTTGTTTGTCTGTGTGTTGTTTCAGAGTGATCTTTCTCCAAGTGAGCATGAATGGTGGACTGTCGTTCATCTCCAGTAATGTACACATTACAACCACAGAGTGTGTAAGTAGCATGCTTCACTTTGACTCAGCCAAGTTGTTTAACATCAATCAAAACAGATGAGATGGACAAACCACATTACACTATGACAAGTAGTATATTAGCAATACACTAAAGAAATACATTAATACATAAATATAAGTAAATACATGTAACTGGCAAAACTACTTATATTCATTTTAGATACACGGAATGTTATTGTTCACATGTATTATGCCACATTTCAGATGTGACAATTATTTAGATGTGAAACCTAACTGAAATACTTTGGATAACTTTTTTTACTTTTCTTGGAATGCTCGGGTTGCACAACTTCTTTAATTTCTTCTTAATCCACTGTAGGTGGGTTATCCCCTGTTTTTATTCTTCCTAGAAGGCTTTTGTTTTCATCCACTTTTTTTGTATTGTGTTTGTTCCTGTTCTTCACTGATCCAAACAAACCACAGGGGTAGTACTAACAATCCAGCCCAAACCCTTCCAAAGCCATCTGCCCCCCCATGGTTGCTTGGTGCTTAGGGCGACAACAGATGTAGGCCAGTGGCCAAAAGGGGGATGTCCTTTAGAAACTTTACAGAGAAACAGACACAGTTCAGCAAGACATTCAAAGCTCCCAGTATGTTCCAAGAATAGGAAGCTGTTGTATCATGTTTTGTTTTTCTTAATAATGCAATACAAACACATTAGCAAACATATGGTTTCTCACACCATATAAGCTCATAACTACACCAGCCATGCCACTTGAAATGTCCTGTCTGATGCCATTTCATGATTAATCCGTGGCATTACGTCATATCCTCATTTCAAAGAGTCAGTGATTCAACAGATAGGCTGTTGTCCTGTGTAGAGGTGAACTAAGCATACTGAGGGAGATATTCCTCCTCCTAAACAATGACTAGCCAACATGAAATGCTCAAATGTTTCTGAAACGTCCTTTATATATGTGCAGGCTAATACTGACTCCATTGTAGTTCTGTGTGTTGTAATGCTAACCATTGTCGTGTTCACCCCACGGTTTATATTAACATCTTATTGTTGTGAATGTGCACAACTTAAGTATTCTGATAGCTTCCAATTCATCACATTGAAGACACAAATACATTCGTTCCATTTGACGGCAGACAGAAATGATGCTATCTTGACTGCAGGTTTGGTAAAGTATTACTATGTTCCACACCCAAGAGTTTTCATTCTAAAAAATATGTTGCTTTGTTTTGCTTTCAGCTATTAGAATGTACTGTTACATAAAGCATTAAAACATCATGGTGCCAGTATACCAGAGAGGGTAGAACACTCAAAGAAAACTTTACAGCTGCTTACAATTAGGCATTTCCCTTCTCAGAGTGAAGATGCTAATTAGCTCAGCCAATGTGACGGTTGAAATTATAACAGACACCACGGTCTTTATGTATCACAATATATAGTGAAGGCTGTCTACAGTAATAATGCAGGACAGATGGATTGAGGTGGTTCCTCCTGATGAACACAGATGAAGTATGTTAGCTATTAGATACATTAGAGAAAGGGTAACCACGTGTGATCCACAAACTGCTGTCAGTAATAGGAAGCATGTTCAACTGATCTGCAGCCACTTCATTTGGGGTTGGCCATATCAATAACCATGAAGAATATAAAGGCTGTCTTGCCAACACGCAACAATACATATACAATGCTAGAAATGGAAACCCCCATGACCTCAATATTAGTCAACCTCTGTTGAATAATATGATTTGGAAATACAACGGAAAATACAATTCTAAAGAAGTTGGGATGGAAAATGCTAATAAAAACCAAATTCTGTTATATGTAAAATCCATTAACCCTGTACTGTATTAAAAACACTAAAACACTATGTGATGTTTCACCTGGTGGATTTCATTGTTTTGTGAAAATATACATTTGTTTAAAATGTGATTCTAAATCAGCAGCTTTCTCAGAATTACGGTTGTACTAACAACTTTGATGGCACTTACTTCCAATGGGTAATGTCAACTAACAAACGTAGCTACAGGCCGGGAACTGAACCTTCAACTACGCAGAGGGCAGCTATTTTCAGCTATGCGTCCTTTTTTAATACTTGCACTGTATGACCTATTTTAATGGCTTGTTGTTGGCTCCCATACGCACAGTTTGATGGTACTATCCTCCTCATCACCCTGCTCGTGTTGTTTCTCCTCCTGGCTTTGCTCTTCATGTGGTGGTTTTGGCCTCTCTGCTGCACAGTGGTAAGTCACGTCAAGGTCAACCTGAAGTCACACTTTTACACGGATGTATCATTTGAACATGTGCCAAGGTCGTTCGGCAAGGAAGTAAATGTAGGTCAAATTGAGAGACACCCACTCACGTTGCACAATGCTCTGTTTATTATTCATTGATTAGGAATTGTCTGTTTGTGTATGTCCGTCATATTCCGTGTAACAATGTACTTGTCAAACTTAGTAGTGAATTTTGATCTGGAGAAATAGCTCTTTGCGGCATCTCAAAGAGCTATTTCTGTCTTTGCAATATTGAACATGAACAGGAAGTTGGAGTGACATGCCTAATATGTGTTTAAGCATTCTAATCTGGTGGTCTCCATATGATGTGGTGTTTACATCTTCTGCGCAGGTAATCAAAGAGCCTCCACCACCTCCTCCACCAGAGCCTGTACGTCTCACACACACACAAACTCTGCTATTTCCTTGTTGCTAAACTAACAATGAATGTTATGGTAAATGTAGTATTAGCATGAAGACTCGTACACTCATGGGTGCAGGTTTAAAACTATCTTAGAGAATGCATACAGAAGCCATGTCTATTTTATGCTTTACATTATCAGAAGCACACAAGTCTAAAGACATATTTTACCCATATGTGATTGAGGTCAACCATCGGGTCACTTTATCTGACTTACAGTGACAATTACATGAACAGTCTGAAGGAGCAGGTGTTTAGACATGGTGCTCAGGGCGGCTTGTTGGGAATGACCTGGGTAGGAGACAATCTTCACAACAAAACATGCCCCACAATATAACAGTATATGATGAGCTAACAGTCAAAGGTTGGTAAAACACTCTGATCCAACTTCCTTATAATGGTGTGTGTTTTAGGAGTCAGATGATGAAGATGGTCTCCCCAAAAAGAAATGGCCAACAGTGGATGCCTCTTACTACGGCGGGAGGGGAGTTGGAGGGATCAAAAGAATGGAGGTGACCTACCACAGCTCACGCACATCATACTCATGACAAAACTCCATCGGCAGGGGCGCAGTAGGGAGCGGGGACCGGGGGGATACATCCCCACAGTTTAGTAAATAACAAAATCTAAATCACCCCCCCACCCCCCACTTTTGAAAAAAATTATATAAACATTTTTTTTTAAAAAGGTGTTTTTTTTTTGCCTACTTTGACAATCATCATACTGTATGATGCTGTAACATGCTGTATGCATACTACATACAGCTACCGGCATTGGCATGTTCACTATAGTCCACTTTTCAATACTGTTGCTATAGGCATGCCCTGTAAAGTAAGACATTTGCACCTGACATGTAGGCTAATGGTGTTTGAGAGATGGGAGATATATAATGGTGTGTGTTTTTGGCCAGTGATCATGTACTGTAGGCATGTTGGCCAGTGTAGAGCCTAGTCTATGTCATGACCATGTGTAACGATGTCAATGGGTTTTTCCCATTATTTACGTTTTTAGTATTAACAAAAATTAATAACGCAAAATAACAAAAAGAAACATTGTTGTTCAGGCTTAAAAGTTTAGACCTTTTTTTCTCACACAGTCGTCCTCTTCCCCACTTAAAAAATAAATTCTGCACCACTGCCGAGCGGTGAATCAGTTCTTTGTTGTCAGAGCCAGTTGACACATAGATAGGTGGTGGGAGTGCCTGCTTGTCTAAGGATGTTAGAATGCAATTGTGCACAAAGACATGTATAACTCAGCATTATGATGCTGCAAAGTAAACAATGACCAAAATAACCCACAACAGACTCCCTGTAAAAATGCAAGCTTACTACTAATTAACATGGTATGCTCTTCAATACGCAAATGCTCTTTTTTTTTTTCAAATAATACGTTTTATAAGTTATAAGACTTTTCAGATGAGACTGAAAGAGCAAGACCACCAGACTTTTCTTCCCTCTGAATATTATAGGTTTTATTGAATATGCATATTTTTCATCCATTCTATACCATATTCATGTACTCTACATATATGCCCATGTATTGTACCCAGTGTTTTTATTACCAGTATAACTAATAACTAGTGTAACTAATTACTATAACCCAAAACCATAATAATATTACTATTACTAATCCAAGTAATGCTGCATTACTGCGTTAGAAGAACTAGTAACTTAACTAATTACTTTTAATACCCAGTAATAAGTAAAGTAATATTATGACTTTATGAAGGAGTAATAAGTAAATAGTAACGTATTACAGTTCCTGAGTAACTTGCCCAACACTGATTGTACCACGGACTCTGTGTAAAATCTAAATAATGAAGTGTTGTGCTACTTTGCTCATGTTGTAGGTGCGTTGGGGAGGGAAGGGCTCAACAGAAGAGGGAGCTAAACTGGAGAAGCCCAAGAATGCAGTGGTGAAGATGCCAGAACAAGAGTATGAGCCTTTTGAGCCCAAGCCCAAGAAACCTCACAACAAGAAGCCGCCTCAGAACCGGAAATGGTACACACCCATCCAGGTAAACGCAGCCATTTGCAGCCTCATTATATTATATTACAGTAGCCTAATGTTTTGACTGCACTTATGAGGAGTGGTCTGTTTAACTGTGTAATGACACTCTTTTGACAGCCCACAGTGAAATTACATTGGCTAACTCTGTTCCTCTGCCTTCATCCTCAGGGCAAACTGGATGCTATATTGGCCCTGTTTCGACGTGGCTATGACCAGGTGTCTCTGATGAGACCCCAGCCTGGGGATCATGTGAGTCATGTCATGTAATGTAGTCTTTATTTCAGACACATTTCGGACTGCACGGATGTGGTGACCATGGGGTTACACATGAACCACAGACCCTGCACTGTGTGACGTAAAATGGAGGATACTAGGGCATTGTTGTTATTGAATAATTTACCCTGAGTACCCTGACACACAGCCACAGATTGTGCAGTATTGATACTGCCCTGCATCCATCTTCATTCATTTTACATATTGCTCAGCTTGTTGGCTGGCTGAGTTAAGGACTTTAAGCACTGCGATCTAAGGCCTCTATACTTATATTTTTCTCTCTATCCAGTCATCCCTTCTTTGAATTCCTGTTGCCCTTGCTTCCCTGCACCGAACTCTATTGGGTTCACATTCTCTGTTTCTTTGTAACTCCCTCATTAGCTCTTGTTTTTCTCAATAATGTCCGACACCCTAGTTGGGTTCCTTCCATCCCTCCAGGCCAGACCTCACACCTGCCTCAGATTAGACATCATTAAGTGAATAGAAAGCAGACACATCCTTGAAAGAGCTGGTACAAATACTTAAGTAGATAGTTATCTGTACTTGACTCAAGTATTTATTTTTCTGACAACTTTTTACTTTTACTCCTTACATTTACATACAAATATCTGTACTTTACACTCATTACATTTTAAAAACAAGCTAGTTACTTTAGTGTTAATGCATTTGAAAACAAGTGAGAGGAATTGTTTATTTATTTTGTGCGCCTTCCCAATATTATCAATATTGATTTCAACTTAAATATATTGGAAAAAAACAGAAGAAAATAATATCCCTGGTGCATACCCTATTACGTATATTACTTAGTGAGATGAAACTGTCAAGAAAATGTCAGTTCATATTACGAAAACCATGAGCTCCACAGTATAGGCTACTGTAATTCATTTATATTTGCCAGAATAGGATATTATAAACCAGAGATGTAAAAATAAGTTGCAAACTTGGCGGCTATGTATACACCATCTACAGATTTAGTAGCAATGCTAGTCACCTCTATCTTCTGCATTTAGCCACAGATTCTTATCCACATCACATTGTCATGCCATGTTGGGCAATACACACATATTTTTTTCCAGATATTACGCAATTGTAATATTTTAGTATTTAGTGTTATGTTAGGGTTTGAATTTTACCTGATTTTGAAAAGAGTATGTAAACGTGCTAATTGGCTTGTAGGTAGACTACATAGGTTCCTTTTTTGCTATGTCTGAGAGAAAGGAATCCATGAAAGGTGAAAGATGTAGGGCCTACACTGGTTGCAGTTTGTACCAACGCAATGAAAATTAGTCAATTTTAACCTATATACTGTTGTTGTGCTCATCGTGTGAAGAGTTTAAGGTCCTAGCAATTGTAAAAATTTATATCAGGATATATTATGACACTATTTTGGATTCTATTTTATATTATTCAAACATTATTGTCCTATCGAGGTTAAGTTAGCTTTTGCCCAGAAACAGGCCGTACAAATTAAATAAAATGTGCTACTTTTAAAGTTTTACTTTCAATACATTTTAGAGCCTGTACTTTTTAACTTTTATTTGAGTACAGAAGTTGAATCAGTACTTTTTTTAAAGTAAATACTTTGTGTACATTTGACACCTCTGTTCATCGGTGCCTGTGCGTGTGCCTGTCCGTGTGCCTGTGCCTGTGTTGTGAGTGTGCCTGTGCCTGTGTTGTGAGTGTGCCTGTGCCTGTGAGTGTGCCTGTGCCTGTGCCTGTGTTGTGAGTGTGCCTGTGCCTGTGCCTGTGTTGTGAGTGTGCCTGTGTTGTGAGTGTGCCTGTGCCTGTGCCTGTGTTGTGAGTGTGCCTGTGTTGTGAGTGTGCCTGTGCCTGTGCCTGTGCGTGTGTGTGTGCGTGTGCGTGTGCGTGTGCGTGTGCGTGTGCCTGTGCCTGTGCCTGTGCCTGTGTTGTGAGTGTGCCTGTGCCTGTGCCTGTGCGTGTGAGTGTGCCTGTGCCTGTGCGTGTGTTGTGAGTGTGAAAGAGAGAGAGATAGATTTAGGGTGAGCGTGTACATCTTGTTACGTGTGACCAGCCACATGGTTTAGATATGGCCCTTTTCCATTGCATGTGAAGGCTCGGCTCGGCTCAGCCAGGCCAGCCCAGTGCTTGAACATTGCATTTCCATTACAACCGGGCTTCCCGTTTGAAGGTGTGTCTTTAACTGATGATGCGCTTATCTTGAGTAAATCACATTTAAAAGTAGTGCCCTCTTTAACACACTGCATGCTACATTATTGTTGCATTATCCAAAAGTGGCAGACTGGCAGCGATTTGTCAATATGGATTTTCTGGCTCTTATAGGCTATATTTTACTTGCCATTGTAACATCATCCATGTGTGACCTATACGTTGAAAACGGACAGCCTATTTGTCAGATATTGGTTATTTAAACGTATCCAAGACTATAAAAAAATAAGTAGTAAAATGTATTTTAGTTGAAGTGTATGTCTGGGGAATATTCATACCTACATAGCATTGAGCTGGCAGCATGTGGGCGTGTCGAAAATGTACAGCTTATACAATATGAATGCCAAAAAAAGCAATAAATTGTCTATATAACTGTGTCCAATACACAAACATAGTTTCAAAAGCAATGTTGTGTAATACATAGAATTGCTTAAAATAAATGTTTTTCTATGCCTTGAAAGTTCACTCTCCACATAAGTTCCTGGTTGTTGTGTCTCTCACAACTACTTCATGCAAGTAGGCTACCCGACCGATCTTCAAAAAAAGAAAACAAACTGTAGAATTAAGAGAAACGCTAAAAGTTTAGGCTTAATAATGTGTGGCGCACCAACTTTGTCTGTCTGCCCCGCTAGGATCGCATTAATGAAATGAAGCCTATAACGTCACACAGGCTCACTTAGGCGGTCCGGCTCACTTTGGCCCCGCTCCAGAGCAGGCCCATCTGGGGCACAGCTCGGTACGACTTGACGCGGTTAAACTGGTAATGGAAACGCAAATCAGTGCGGCCCGGCTCAACTTGGCGCGGCCAAATGTGCCAGTGGAAAAGCCCCATTAGCTGCTCTCAACCTTGGAAAAGAGAGTTGTCATGCTTGAGGAGAGTTTGCATGTTTCTGCTGAAAGAGTACTACTATATTCTCTATCGTTGTTGTTATTGCACCAACCTGAAATATATCACCACCTTCTACTCTTTTCTACTGCTTCCATTGTTCCCTGTGTCTTACCAACCTTCTCTTCAACTTTCTTATTTTTCTACCACATCTCATATATTCTCTAGGCATTCTCCTCTAGCTAGTGAACCGGCCCTTCCCTAGGAGTTGTGTAACCATACTTTATTGGCAGAGAATCTGCCTTTTAAGTAAAATCCACATTTATACGTGTTGTCTTGGCACAAAAGACATGGAGAGATACACCAGATGTATTTGTATCTCCCAGGAATTCGTAAAAACCCAAAGTTCCCTGCAAATTAGATAAATAGATTCAGTTTGCCTTTAGCAAATGCTAACCCAGAAAATAGTGACTGCTTCGCAGAAAGATTACATGATGCAATACTTCTTCTAGAAAAAGTCCTTTCCATGTCTGCTGTAATGGTATCACCTACTTAAGCTTTTTTGCGGTTTATTTTGAAGCAGTAGAAGAATTCCTAGACCAGATGTCCCGGCTTAATTCCTCTTAGACTAATGTTTTATTTGAAAGCAGCGTGGAGGCAAGCGCAGAACACCTTCTTTGCAGTACTAAGTGTTACCTGAAGAATGTCAGTGAGCTGTCTGTTCGAGGCGTTTAGCATCCATGTCCTCGGGGAAAATAGTCGTTAGTCATCAGACGTTTCCAACTGACATTAAACGACCATAAACAGCGGAGATGCTAAAGAATGGAATAAAGTTGTATGCTGAAACCCATTTGCACGCGCACGTACGTTGGCCTTATGTGGTTGATCATGCCAAGTTGTTGGAGTTCATTCTGGATTCCCGAATATTTAGGTCATTTTGTTGTTGTCGTGCTTTTTCGTTGTCCATGTCGATCGCTATGGTAACAGCTGAATGACATGCATGAGAAGAGCCTGACCGTAACGCTTTATGATTCAGTCCTGAATGCAGCCTCAGTGTCCCATTTAGACAGTGAATGAGGCCAGCACCCTTTGATATGACAATACAATGAGTTGATGCAGTGGTAGCTTCTTCATGTCTGTGTTGTAGTCAGTGACTTGATGTATTCATATCTCAATAAAGCCTTATAGGGAGACAAAGCCTGTCTGTATCTCAGACATAGCTCCTTTAACTTCATATGGCTAAAAGGAACAGGTTATTATTTTCTCATGTGGATGCTGCTGTACGTTTTGAACTACAACAGTAAACAGCAATCTTTACCTCTTTACCATTCTGCATTTCCTCAAACTGCAGGATTATACATCTACATTTTTACCCCTCTCCCCTCCCACTCCCCCCCCCCTTCCCCTCCCAGCTCTATAAACCCACTGACCCCTGTACTTGTTTGCTTAGCATAGGTGCTGTTCTACATAATGTACTGTATATGCTACAGTATGGAACTACTTCTCTCTGTGTGTGTGCGTGTGCAGTGTTTCAATGTGAAACTCATTCGACCTCATAATGTCATTTCATGATTCCACCTCGAGCGTAGCCACAGAAATCACACAGCCACAGCAAATAATTGGAGCTGTACTGCATGTGTGTATATATGTATATGACTGTGTACTTTTAAGTTACCTTAAGCACAAGTACCAGAGTACACACCTACAGAATAGAGCATAGAGTATAGCACAGTACAGACCTCATACTGTATGTCCTGAAAGTGAAAGGTCAATAGATTAATGTGTTAACGGGTCACACACAATCCGATAAGATGTCTTTCTCATACACACCCATTTCTCACATGGGAATAAATTAGCCGGCTGAGGGATATGAGGTAATACCTAAGGGATTAGAAACTGTCTCCACTAAAAGACCACATTATACACACACACAACCTAGACCATTTTATGGCCCTGGTAAGACTCCAACAGCGGAATAGGTCAGTTGGAGACAGAGTGAGTTTTCTATGTCAGGGAACTTCTCAGGTTCAAAGATCTGAACCACAACCAATCACAGTATGTTTACAGCTAATGAAATGTCTAATGAAATATTCCATTCTAATGAGTACAAGCGTATGTACAGAAGTGACCCGTTAAGTATCTCATCGGCCATATTGAAGAAATACTTCACCTAAAAATGACAACCAGATAGAGAATTACTAAAACCTTCCTGTCTGTTTTTTGGGTGAAGTATTCCTTTAACATAGGCTACAGTACATGTGTGGACATTGGATTTACATTATTTAGGATGTAGTACCTATTATGCAGGATAGGGCAGTCTTTTTGTCTTCCTTACTGTGAAAAAGATTTGTAATGAAAAGGTACTTTTGGTTGCAAAAACTCCCATTGTACCTTTTGAACTTGCTATCTATGCATTGTCTAATAATGTTTAATTATATTATCAAAGTATGGGCAGCATATATGTGGTTAAAAAATGAAACCAGTAGCTAACCAATAGCTATCTTGTTTATACGGTCGCAGTTGCAAAATGTTATTCTTAAATTATTGTTAAATATTTTTCCGCATTCTGTTGGGGTTGGGACAACGTTAGTAAGCACACACAAGTTCAACTTTATCTTGTGGCCTGTCTATCCCTAAATGATGGGTTGAAGAATTTTCACGGGATAAAAAAGAGTTTCTAGGAATTTGCCAAGCTTCTTTTAGAGGCTTGGTTTTAGTTGTGTTTTTTTGTGTATGTGCCAGACTGGATTAGCAGAGACAGACGTCGATGACCACAGGATTTTTGTCTTCTCTGTGTTTTTGCTTTTATTTTTAGCGTCTAATCTACAAGTCAAGATGGATGGAATTTACCCTCCTTGAGCTTTGGTCGATTTCCTGGCCTAGATGTGTGTGTGTCTGAGTGTGTCAGCATATTTGTATTTGTGTGTGTGTGTGTGTGTGTGCATTTCTCCATTCATCTTTTCTGTACGTTTGACCATGGTTTTATGTTTGTTCATTATGTAAATAGTGTCCCACTTCCTTATACAAAAGCAGCTTGTCTCAGCATTAGGCTAGATTTGAGTTCAGACAGGAGTCTGTGGTGGCCGAGGTGGCCAGCGGGGCTGGATAAAACAAAGGGCAAAAGTTGCAGAGAGGTTAGACATGTTATTGAGTCTTTTCTTTATACAGTAGAGTGGGCCTCATTATTATCAGGCATGGCATCTCTGTAGATAAGCAAACACAGCTAAAAACAGCTATCTGTATTTCTCTAAGTCTTTACTCTTTACATGTAATATTGCTACAATTCTAATTGTATCTACCCAAGTTGAATGCATGTTGATGTTTCATTTGAGACAGCGTGAAGATAAAATGTTTATTAACATAACTAAGTAGACAATGTTTTGTGAATGTGCAATTGCAGCACATGTATTTCTGTGTTTTTGCCGTTCTTCCACCCCCTCACTCTCTCTCTCTCTCTCGCTTCTCTTGTATCCCACATCTTTCTCCACATGGTCCCATATGAGGGAACGTCAAATGCCTGTCATCACTCTGCGTGGTGGTGGGTGTACTGGCCTAGCTGGGACTGTGGGGGATTTAGGTGCAGTCTACTCTGCACCAGCGGTTGACTGCACAGGCAGACAGGCAGACAGACAGGCAGGCAGGCAGACAGGCAAGCAGGCGGACACACAGGCAGGCAGACAGAGCAGTGACTGTACCATGATGTTGCCTGGCTAGTGGCTACAGATGTGCCTTTGATTTGTTAAGATGTGTGTGTTTTCTCTGCGTGCGTGTGCGTGTGTGTGCGTGTGCGTGTGTGTGTGTGTGCGTGCGTGTGTGTGCGTGTGTGGGGATGGGGGGGGGGGGGGGGGGGCCATGTTAAAGG
>JAODUH010047233.1:0-19597 GCA_027564835.1 Typhlichthys subterraneus
TCACGCTTAAGGTAATTTAGTGAGGTCACGCCTAAGGTTATTTAAGGTCACGCTTAAGGTTATTTAAGGTCACGCCTAAGGTAATTTAGTGAGGTCACGCTTAAGGTTATTTAAGGTCACGCCTAAGGTAATTTAGTGAGGTCATGCTTAAGGTTATTTAAGGTCACGCTTAAGGTTATTTAAGGTCACGCCTAAGGTAATTTAGTGAGGTCACGCTTAAGGTTATTTAAGGTCACGCCTAAGGTAATTTAGTGAGGTCATGCTTAAGGTTATTTAAGGTCACGCCTAAGGTAATTTAGTGAGGTCATGCTTAAGGTTATTTAAGGTCACGCTTAAGGTTATTTAAGGTCATGCCTAAGGTAATTTAGTGAGGTAATTTGGTTTTCATGAAAACTATACTTGGGATGTATGAAACATGCCTGTAGCATCTTCTTTTATTCCTTCCCTCCTTTTTGTATTTTTTCTTTTTTTTCTTTAATTCAGTCATTTGGTGAAAACTATCATTTTATTGCCCATAACTACTTGCATACATACTTGAAGGTAGAGCCACTTTATTTATTTTCCTATTGGGGCTGCACGATATGGCAAACATTGATATCACGATATATTTCTTCATTTTCGTCTATATGATATAATTCCGATCTCGATATGAACAATATAAGCCTCAGATGGTGTTGTGTGGTGCCATCTGCACCACAGTGTTTGTGTTTACGGAGCCAGGGCTGTGTATACGTGTTCATTATCTTACAGTTGCTCACTCAAAGAAATATGTCTGTAAACTTAACATTTAAATTTGACATGTGATCTCCCTCCTCCCCCTCCCCTGCAGACACCTGAACGGGTCGGACATGAGCAGCACATCCTTCTGGCTGAGAGTGACGCTGGGGGCGGCGGTGGTCACCGTGCTGGGCATCGCCCTCTACAGAGTGGTCGCCAGACAGAAGTGACTCTCTCCACCGCCGTCGTTCCTTTACGCCCCCCACCCCCCCTTCCCCGGAAACTGAAGGCCTTTGGCCGCACGCAAACGGCTCGCTCTGCCTTACGTACTGTAGTGTGGCCAGGAGAAGTGCGAGGGCTCCAGGGCTCCAGGGCTCCATGCCACGCATCACACGAGAGCTGGCACTGTGTTAATGTCCGAACAGGTGCTTTATCACAAAGGGTATTTCAGTTCAGCCTTCCTTCATAGTGTCATGTTCACCTGAGATTGCATGCGGCGGTCTCTCGCGATGCAAAGTAGAAAAATGCCAAATATTATGTTGTCTTACTGAGCCGTTGCAGCCTGTAAGTTCAAAGTATTTTCATGTGCCTATGTTCCACACGTGTTGGGGGGGGGGGGGCATCGAGCCGGCTGTAGCATTGGTTCGGAGGACACCAGTAGACACGTAGTGGCCATCGCTGTGCCACAGAACCGCCCTTTCTCTGTGAAACGTAAAAGATGGTATTTGATGCGCCTGCCGATAGGCTCTGCCAAAATAGAATCTGCAACTGTTGAGAATGATTAATCCTGGCCTGCTGTTACCGCGCTGATTAAATTAAGCATGGCGATGAAATCGAAGGTTCCTGGGTACAAATCTTTTTTTTTAAAGATGTTTATGCTTTATTTTCAGGTTTTGGATGCGGACCATATGCCTAGAGTGTTTGTGCATTATGCTGTAGATGATGTTTAACTTCATGCATTTGAGGTAAACAATTATTTGGAAATCAAATATTGGCCACTTCTTAAAATGTAATATGATAATTTCAACATTTCAAGGTCAGAATCATTTCTACTCATAACCTTGCTCTGGTGGTGGCAACTTGTTGAAATGAGCTTTAGTTATTTAATGCATCTGAATTGTTGGGATGAAAAACATTATCTTAATCTTAACTATGTCTTAACATAAATCTGCCCTTATTTACATTTCTTTAACATGAATCCCCCCTACAATTGTTTTAAGTTTTTGATCTAAATATTTATATTGGTGAAATTCAACCGCTGTAAGGAAACCTTTTTTGTCATATCAGATGTTTATGCTGAATCTGCTCTTATTCTATTTTCCATCATGGGACAATCATTTACTGTGTTGGGATGTTTTGCTTTTTAAGACGAGGAATAACAGTGTCCAGAGTCTCATGTAGCTCTGTGCAAAACAATTTTAGCATGTGGAGCAAGTAAGGACCTGCTGTTTACAGTACATGTTTTGATGAGATAGTAAACTGTGGCTTTTATTGACGAAGATGAAAATTTTAAGATGAACCAACTAGATGTTTACTGAATAAAGTAAAGCAAGACTGTTAAATTCTGTGACTGGCCTACATGATCAGATGTAATACTAATGTGTCAGACGTTGTCGATGCATCGGAGAGCTAAGTGCATTTAATTTATGTTGGCAAGCCATTACTATATATTCTACATAAGATTGTTAAATTGTTGAATCTGTTTGCATCAAAGAAATTTCTCTCTGTATAACACAAGAGGGCAGCAGGTAAAGTACAGTAAGTATTTCTGCTGTATAGTTCTCAGTCCATTGAATACCTGTCTGTGATGCTTCGTCAGTCAGTGTATGCTTGTGTAAATATATTTGGAACAAATTACTATGGAGACATAGTGTATGTGCTAAATCACACACGTCCAATTTGTTTTGTAATTGGCTCCCATTAGCCTATAGGCTCTATGCTAGATGTTTATAAAATACATTATTTTAATTAAAATAATTTGGCTGAGTCATTCCTCCATATGTTATCATTGTGTTCTCAAAGAAAGCCATTCTGTCTGACAGAAATTCACTCTGTCAAATTGTGTACTCCTGCTTTCAGACTGCATTTGAATAGCAAATGCTAACATACTCGTCTAATCTGATAAAATGGTTGCAGTTGCGTGTGTGAGAGAGAGTGTGAAAAACTTGGGCGTACAAACCTTGGATGCATTGCAGTGGTCAAATAACTAAGCATTTCAACCCAGCTCACGGTTTGGTTTCAGCCGCAAGGGCAATTCTCCAAATCAGGAAGTCTACTTTTTCAATTAGAAAATGTCACTATGTGTAACACGCATTTTAACGGTGTGAAATTGAGTATTCTATACCAGTTTATGCTAATAAACTGGCTTGCTAATGTGGCTCGGGAAAAAATGACTCCCTTACTGGAGCTGCTGCCCCCGCGACCCGACTTCGGATAAGCAGGAGAAGATGGATGGATGGATACCAGTTTAAAGTAATTACGGGTGCTGGGCATTAAAGTGTTTTTTGATATTTTGTGTAGTAATTTTTTTTTCATGATTCATCAGTTGAACTGCTTGGTGTTGGCCAGTATACAATCGCGAGTGTGTTCTTCTGAGTCGCCACAAGGTGGAAGCAATTGCAAGCTTCAGGTATAGAAAGGAATAGAATGGGTGTGTGTGTGTCTCTGTTTTACAAAGTTTAGCATATATGTTTTACAAAGTTTATGCATATACCCTGAATTAATCACATTCTGAAATCACAGTACATATTATGTCATACATGCCAAACAAGCAGTTTAGTTTAGATAGTCAGAATTCAGATTCTGTAGAACAGTCTAACACCAGTGAATACATGTTTGCTTGGTGGTAAGATGGTGCTAAGCTAACATTAAATTGTCCTGGCCTGGTTAGTACAGTACTCTATCAATCATGCAGAAGTAAATGTCAGTCCGTCCGTCCATCCATCCATCCATCCATACCGCATTCTTATCCAAGTTAGGCATAGGCAAACTATCATGAAAACGTCATAGTCTCCATTGATTTTAATTAATTGATTTATTAATTCGATTGAGTTGACCACTTAGGAAGAAAAGCATGACATACTTTGCTATGACATCCCTTTCTAAACCAAAACGGTTTTAAAATCTTTTGGTTTTATGTTATTGGTTTGTCAGCACGGTAAGATGTTGCCATTGGCTGATTTTAGTGACTACATTAATATTCAGTAGGCCTATCACACACCTCTAATCCCCATGCCCTCTTGCCCTCTTCGAGATAACTTATTATTTATTGAGGCAGGTTAGAATAGTGTAAGACTATTCTTTCTCGAAATGTGAGGCATATGCATGCCAGTTTTTCCGTTTCTACTTATGTCACTTGTAGGCCTAGCAGTAGCCTATATATTGTTTTATATGTTGTATATACATCTATAGCAACAACAAACAAAAAACACGAATTAATTCACATTGTATTTTATTTAGCTTCGTCTACGCGTGCAGACACTTGATGAACACTGCCCTGACACAGCGTGTAATATATAGCCTACATGATAAAGATCTTGATCCATGCAAAATATCAACGTCGAGAACCATACGTGCGCAACCACTGTGAGGCGTTGTTGGTTTGGGCAACGGCTTGTCGTCAGAATCTTCTAAATGCCGGCTTCACATACATGGATTCATTTTAGGATCCCAGACTAAGAACTGTGTTTTCTTTTATCGAACCCACAGCAATATGATATACTTAATAAATAAAGCTGTCAAATACTAATCTATTCTAATATTCAAAATCAATTACGGGGCACTGAGATATATTGTGAATGATCAGTCGTTACTTTGATAAAGAAACATTGCTGACGTTGACTGGCAATAATAGCCTATATAGCCTTCTCACCGTATTGGACAAGCATGTTTTCAAAACCAGAAAAGACTCGTTCATTGGTCAGTTGATTACTTTGCTAGTGTTGTCTGTAGGCTATGTCCAGGAACCCCTTTCAATTTAATGTTGCAAATTATGCAATGTACTGTACTGTAATATATAATATTTACGCACGGACAATGACGCGCGCAAAAAGTCACACAGAAGAACACAGAACAGGAATATGAGAAAGGTTTATTGTATTACAGTATAAACAGTCTTCAAAGTGATTCAACACAGTAGTGGGATGTCTTGATATCACGAGTCAATGGAACGTGAGATATATTACAAAATGTTATACTTCATTCTAGTTTAGGCGCCATGTATACATACACCTCGTTTGGAAATCTAACTGACGCGCGCTGCCTATGCAGTGCTTACAAATTGTAAAGGCGCAACAATGGTCGCTATTCAAAATATGATCGACAGGAACTACTATAAAATTCGTTCAATATAATTATTAACAAAAGTTCCAGATTCAAGTCTCAGCTTTTTATTTTCCTATCTAAACGACTCTGACTATAGCAATAGCCAGGGCTCGTAGAGGAAAAATAATAAACAGTATTAATGTTGCAAACAAATGTTCACAATTAACGTGACTCTCTACAGCATCGTTATGGCTATAGTGCAATTGATGGGAAACAAACTGGTAAAAACATTAGGAGAAGTTCAAATGAGACCATACAAAAATAATACATATACGAAAAACATTTCCTCGGGGGTTATTTACAGTGATTTTTTTCTGCATTCGAGTGTCTCTGATAGTTTATTGTTAAATTGTCCACTTTACTTCTTCTTGGCAGCCTTCTTTGCTGGTTTGGCCTTGGGCTTGGCTGCCTTTTTGGGGGACTTTGCCTTGGGTTTGGCTGGCTTTGCCTTCTTCGCCACTACTTTTTTGGGCTTCGGTGCCGGCGCCGCTTTCTTGGGAGACTTTTTCACGACCTTCTTCGCTGGAGACTTTGCTTTCTTCGCTTTCACCGGTGACTTAGCCACCTTCTTGGGCTTGGCCACCTTCTTGGGTTTGGCGACTTTCGCCGCCGGTTTCTTCGCTTTTACCGGTTTGGGCTTCACCACCTTCTTGGCGTCCTCTGCTTTGGCCAACTTGAATGATCCGGACGCGCCGATGCCTTTGGTGTGGAGGAGAGCCCCCGACGCCACCAGCCTCTTCAGCGCCAGCTTGATCTGCACGTCGGACTTGTCGCCCACCTTGAAGTTCTTCTTGACGTACTTCTGGATACTCTGACGGGATGCGCCCCCCCGGTTCTTCTCGTTGACGATCGCCGCCTTGATCATGTCAGAGTATTTTGGGTGAGAAGCAGGTTTCTTGGTCTTGGCCGCCTTCTTGGCTTTGGCCGGTGCTGCCGTCGTCTCTGCCATTCTGACTTTTTTCCTCTCTACTTGTCAAACAAAACAAGAAACTGTCAAATATCCCTGGATTCAACAGCGGCGCGTCAAAAAAGAAAAGGCTGCGAAATCCTCCGGTCCAGAGAAACAAAAGCAGAATGCCCTGCGAATTCGCACCACAAACGCAAACTTTTACGCTTTCTGTGAATGAAATATAAGTACGCGTTTATCGACGAGCTGGGGCGAAATGCCGCGTCGACAAACTGGCTCCATACAAATGTGTGTTATTCCGCGAGCTCCTCGGCGTGCCTATGAAGCCTCTGTGCGGACGTGATTGAGAACACCAACTGCCAGCAGCTGATCTAGCAGACTCCATGGAACTCGCGCCGTCCCGTTTGTGTTTCTTCGTCCTCGAACTTGCGGCAAATATACAAAGTGTGCGACGGTACAAGACGGCGGAACACCACGGGCGGGTCGTGCACACATTGGGCTTCACGCACACACCGCAGTCTTCGTCCAGTCCTCCCGCACAACAACTTTTATTGAACGAAAACCCGCCGAAAGTAGCGCGTACCGTTCTCAATTTTGGAGAATTCGCGTTAAAATGTCCCAAACGGACAGGACGCACGGGCGAAAGGGCGCGTGCACGTCGAACTCAAATCTATACGGGAACGGGTGCGCGTGCTTCGATCAATGCAAAACGTGGTTTTTGCTTTTAATACATCGATACAGTTTACCAACTAACACAGCCCGGCCATTGACTTTGAGTGACGTGGTTGAGATTATTTACTGTTAAACCTTGTATAAATTAAATGTCACGATATCCAAGTGACTGGCGAGGCTTGGGTTGATAATATAGGGTTATATATGTTGAAATGTGTTGTTTCAGATGCCTTTATTTGGCTTTTTTTGACAGATTTGGCCTATATCTCTCACTATGGCAGTCGCGAGTGAGCTCTATTGCCAGGAAAGTTGCCAACACCTTTTAAGATGAATATTTGTTATAATAAACGATAGAAATGCTCATCATATTCTAGAGCGGGGTGCATTTGCCTGCTGTTTGTTGCGTCCCAATGGGATTGTAGTTTAGGGCAACGTATAGAAATCCCTATACACGCATTGATGGCATTCTTTTGTTCAGGAGCTGGTTGGTGCACACGACTTCAGTGAAGAACATGTTTGATTCATCTGTGAATCATTTGCGGGATTTTAACAGTGTGAATTGTAGCAATATAACAGCACCTCCCAATAACAAACTTAGAAATATTTATTTGACATTTTGATCTGTTGTTATTACCATGCAACGCCATCTTGAATCCCTTTATGAAAGTCATATCACTGTTGAGATTACTCTCTTTTCCTATTGTTTATGATATTAATGATCGCCGTTATTTGCTATACTATTTGGTCCTTTTTTTATCAAAGCACTGATGAATTCGCTATAGCCTATTCTTAGATATTTTCACCACCAGTGTGACATAACGTTCTTCAATAGGCTACAGCTCAAATGTATCAAACGATGATCATTGTGTAAGTTCTAAAATATATTCACTGTCCAAACTAACACATTGTATGTCGCTTCACCTGTTATTATCGAATTGTTATATAGCACATGCATTAAGTTCAATATTAGGCCTGAGCAAACAGATTTCTCGTTGCCATCTCTTGCTTGTGTGACCGTGCGTCTGCGTGTGGGTTGCCTTGGCGAAGGTGGATGAGTTGGTGAATGTGCCAGCGAGCGAAAGAGGGAGGGAGGGAGTGAGAGAGTGAGTGTATGAAAGAGTGAAATGACGCGCTGGATAGATATGAACGCATTATGGCGCTGTTATAGAGGCAACATGACCATTGTTTGACGATCCTATATATATAAAATAGCCTTCTGGCGTCGACCTTTGATGTGTTTTGATTGTTTGTTGTTGTTTTTCTTTAGCTGTTGATCTACATTTATTTGAAAATTTCGAGGGACTGAGTGTCCGCAGCCAGCAACCCTACCACTTTGCTTCCCTACCGTTAGACCACTCCCCCCACCCACCCCCCCTCCGCCGATAGAGGGATGTCCTTAAACAATGACCGACACGAGGCTCACGTCATCGTGCCCCGTATTGAGTTGACACTGACACAATTCCCACCTAATGACCCCGTACTAATAATTACCGTTCCCCTTTAAGTGGCTGTTGGGCGTAATCGTCTATGCTCTAGTGTTGGATGTTCAAACGTTGCTTGTCTCCTGGAGTCTTCGGTTATCGGTTATAATAAGATACATAATTAGGCTTTTGTGCATGTCGTTGCTTGGACTGCCTGTGTAGATATTTTATTATGCAACATAAGTAACAATTATGCAATACAAATGTAAGCTGCAAGGCATATAGCATACATGTTGCTATAGTAGTTTGACTGTAGTCAAATCGAAGCAAACCATATATATTTATCATTAATCGAATGTGAATTGATCCTATTGTTTCATGTATTAGTTATGTAATAAGCCTATATCGGTAAGCATAGGCCTATAATTAAATATATGCCAACGTGTGAAAAATCACTATAGGCCCAATGCTGGGGTTTATTTTAATACATATTTTTAATGGAGTAAGATCATTATAGTTTGCTTTGATACAGAGGAAAGTCACACTGTCGTGCGACTTGGGCCAGAGGTCTAATAATGCCAACATTTAATTTTAGCCTTTTAAAACCCTCTGGCGTTCCTCTAGCTAGCTGCTGGCGCAAAGCATTTTGGGTAACGTTATTTACCATGCTCGGTTTCCTTGTCCATTGGATCCATTGGTATTGAGTCATGCTGATTCCAAAACAAATATAGAACATATTGCTCAATATCTTTCCTTCCGATGTGCGGCACCATGCAGATGCACTGAATAGTTATGTTTACTTTGTTTTTTAAACTGTTTTGATTATGCCTATTTCCTACATAAGCATTTATTAATTATGTAACCTACAGAAATAGCATAATATGTGGATGGATGCAGGGAAGACTGATTGAGTGTATAAAACAACATGGTTTACATTTGAATGGTTTACATTTAAATTCAGTTAAAACGTGTAGCCTAATAAACTCAAATGTATTTTCTAAAATATAGGCTATAGGCTCCTCTTCAACATTTAAAATATACGGATTTCATTGGTCTATTTGACTCCCACGGGAAGTAAGACATGGCTACTCAGAAAATTAAAATAGTTTTGGACTGCAATTAAATCCGATTGTCGCATATCGCTGAGGTAGACTATTGAAACTATAATATAATCACATTTAACATTTATGGTCAAACCATATAGGTCAAACACATTAAACTCCACCACAAGAACCATATGTATATAATGGAAAATCGCTAAACCTCACGCTATGAATTAATGTCTCCCTGCTGCCAGATGGCGTGTGGCCCTGACAGTTGTGACAACATTTGGACTCATGAGGTGTCAACTGGCAAGTTCAGTCCGCACACACCCCCACACACACACACACGCGCACCACACACACACATACACGCACACACACACACACACACGGCATCGTATCTGTCTTGGTCTGAAGCCCGACGTTGTGGCACCCACAGAGGCTCTCTCTCTGTGTGAATGCAACATGGACTTGGACATTGCGCAAAACTGTCCAGTCATAAAGTAGTACTGACGTTCATTGGATATAGGATAGTTACTTACTGTTTCTGGACTTGCTTATGTTTCACTTCACCAGCAGAGGGCAGCATCAGCTAAGGGACAATAATAGCCTATCACTCATGTCAACTGTCCACAACATCTTCCTAAACTTGGTCTAAACGGTTAAAAGTGATGTGTCGTTGAAGGCTAAAGGAAGGGGGGAGGGGGGGGTGAATATGTTCTGTCACAAAAAATAAAGACAATGCAGCGATATGTTCTGATTTTGAATTAATAAGCCTTCATACAAAAGTATTGGTTACAATTATTTGGCCTATGTAAAATCAGATGTGGTTATTGTTTGGCTCGAATTCTATGTGAGGCATGATGCCTGTTTACATTTTCACTATAGCCTATTAGGCCTATTGCATTATGTAATCTATGTTGCATTTGAACCCACTAATACCAATGTTATGTTTCTATCTGCTACTGAGTCTCACTGACTTTACCCCACTCTGACCAATACACATTAATAATTAAAGGTGTTAGCCTGCTCACAACCAGTATTGGGCAAGTTACTCAGGAACACTAAAAAGTTACAGTGTACTTATTACTCCTTCAAATGTAATAATATTACTTGACATATTACTGGGTATTAGAAGTAATTAGTTACTAGTTACATTACTATATTACTTTCACAATCACTAGCCTCGCCCCTTCCGAAAAATGACAATTATAGAATTGAACCCTGTTTATTGGAACAATAATTAACCATATGAGTCAACAATCAGCCAAAGTGACAACATTGCAGCCTCTCAAACCAGCCTACCCTAAATTTGCTAGGACCAAAAATCTCGTTCTTGTAACGCAGTAATGCAGCATTACTTGGATTAGTAATTGTAATGTTTTGGAAAGAGTAATTAGTTACCATACTAGTTACTGAAAAAAGTAATAACATTACAATATCTAGATACTAGTAACTAGTAACTAGTTACTGCCCAACACTAGTAACTAGTTACTGCCCAACACTGCTCACAACACATGAGAGCTAACCTTAAAGTGCACACAACACAATTGTCATTTATACTGTTTGATGTTTGACAGACAGTAATTATTCCCCATATGAGATATGAATACTTGAAAGGTAAGACTCCTATGTGGCCTTTTCTTGGCAGAGATTTTCATGGTGACTACAAGGAATTTCACCAAAGTTAATTTTAGTTCTGTTTTGGTATTCTTCCTTTCCCCCATCAATTCCCCCCCAAGTGGTTACAGAAATGGGACAGTTTGCACTAAATCTGTGTCAGTCAGTGACCTGATTCATTCCACTGCAGTTTCCATCATACGGGTGATTCCCCCGATTGCACAACACTCACTGTTCACGGGTGAGGTGTATTTCAACAAAGCTGTCTTGGGTCTGTCAGAGACCCTCAGACCCATCATTTCGAATATCTCTTATTAGCAACTGAACTTTCCAATCAGCTCCTGTTGATAGCTATACCGGCGTGGTTTAGGTTTGCGACAGCAAAAACAACCAGATGGTTCATCCAATCTGCCAAGTATTTTTTTGAAAGTACCTGCACTTTACAGTTTCAAAATATGGCTCCCCAGATGGAGTTGTGACAAACAATTAATCTGGCATGTCAGGTTAGTGTTACTGTTTTTATCCAGTTCAAATATCAACAAGCTTACTCCAGAATAACTTACTATACCTTTTTAGGATTGGTTCATTTGACTTGTTTAAACTTTTAGTTAAACCTCCAGTTGGCTGCTAGAGCAGTTATCACTTGTATGGCACACATGACAACATTTTAAAATGCATTATAATTTAATCCATTGCTTTCATAAGAGAAGTGCATCAATCATCCAAGTAATAATTGTTGGATAATAGAAGCTTTGTGTTGAAAGCCTGGAATAACTGTATTGGTACTGATATGCTAACTGTAATTTATATTGCCAACACGGCTGTGCGATTGTGGCATATTGGCAAAAAGAAATGTTGCAAATTAATCTTTCAGTTTTGTTCATTTCTGTCAATGAACAATATGCTTATTGTGACTAATCCAAGGCATCAAAATTAACAACATCTATGCCAAAACATTTTTGTCTTGTGTTGTCTTATGTTTTAAGATATAGCGGAGTAAGGGTATCCTGAGCATAGAATGACATCACACTCTCTCTGTGTGTGTTATTACTCTATCGCTTCAGTTTGGTTTTAGAAAAATAATAATGTGATACTTCTACACAGCCCTGGCTCTGTAAATACCGCCGTAAATAATGCCGTAACACTACGCTTTGCTTCACAAGACGTGTGAGGTGCTGCCACGAAGAATCTCAGAGCTGCTACTGTTTTGGTTTGAGCTGACCTGAATGACTATGTACAGTATATATATATATATGTGTGTATATACTGTGTGTGTGTGTGTGTATATATATATATATACTGTATATAATATATAATAAAATTATACACAGGCTGACACAAACCTTATTTGTGTGTGTAGCTGGACTTTCCTATAGATATGAATGGCAAAAAATATGATTAGTGGACACAGTGGAATGTTCACAATTCTTAGGGTCATTTTCTATATGACCACAACACATCTACAGTATATGTGTAACTATAGGTTGGACAGGGCTTGTGATTGGTCAATTCACCTACATAAGCGTGTTCTCTATGTCCCCACGACGAGGTATTGTGTAATGGGGACGTGTGTACAGAGGCCAGATCCTGGCTGCATCAAGGCCTGCTCAAAGGCACATGTTTACAACTAGCAATACACATCCATTTAATGGACAGGGACACATGCACATACACACACACACACACACACACACACACACACACACACACACACATGCATTATCTCTCTCACACACATGTACACACACTCGCTCTCTCTCTCAAACACACACACACACATCCACACTTACACATACTCTCCAAAACACACTCTCACACACACACGCACACACACACGCACACACACACACTCACACACACACACACACACACACACACACAAATGCATTCTCGCTCTCACACACATTTACACACACTCGCTCTCTCTCTCACACACACACACACACGCACGGACTCTCACACACAGACACAGACACACACACACACACAAATACACAGCAGCAAAACAAGTACTGTACCCGTCTAGCAGATTTAGAGGTCAGCCAGTTGCTGGGCAATACTTAGGAGGAGGGGGGGGGGGGGGGGGGTGTATTTTTTTTACACAAACCCCTTCATTTTCCCTGAACAAGGAGTCTGATCACACACAAAAACTGCCGCACCGAACGAGTCAGTCGGAAAGACAAAGAGCCAGTTTTGAGGCGCAAGCATGCTTATATGGCTGCTGTTTATAATGAACAACATCAATCCCGGGGCTAATATTCCCGTTATCCATACAGCATAAAGCTACATAGTTAGTTGTGTCTGGAAATGGCCTTTTGGTTTAAACTAGTTTCACAAAAACTTTGTTTTGGGTGTAAATTCCGAAATTAAAAATTAATTAATTAAATTTGTGATTTGTTCATATGACTGCTATGCTGTTGGTGCTCTATAAGACATGTATGGGGGGCGGGGGGGGGGAGGTATGGTTCTTTTGGTTTGAACAACTCACAGATAATTCTCCGCCACCTCCACTTTGCTGCACCGCAAGTAACCTAAGATGACTCAAAAACTAGCGTATACGAGTTGAGACTTGACGTGAGATTGCCACACATTGCTGAATATAGGCTATAGATAAAGGTAGACAGCAATCAGTCGATTGGCAGTGGTATAAGATAATAGATGGAGATTAGGAGATACATTTTGAGTGGATTTAGGGGAGGGGCCTCGAGCTCCGACTTTGCGGGGAGGCCCCTGCAAACAGCAGCCGCTACTGTGCCAAGGCCTTCTCTCTCTCTGAGCACCACCCCCGTCATCACAAGTGGATTGGACCCCCTCTACTCTTCTTTCACGTGTCCCTGGTTTGACCGAGTAACCAGGGAAACTGATGATGGCGCCTTCTTTCATAGTGTGTGGTTTAATAAGAATGCCTCTAGCTCAAAACCTAAAATAATCCTAAGGATTCCAGTCTATTCATAACAGCAACCTAAAGGGTATTCTGGTACATATTGATTATTTTATTTGTGGTGGGGGTGTAGCTTTTTACTTTGTCCTCTTTCTACAGAAAGCTCTTTTTTATATATTTCTTTACGCCTTTTGTTATTTTGCATACATCAAAGGTCGTGATTAAGGATTATCTGGTGAGAGCGTACGTAATGGAACTTTATTCAATCTGATCCCCATAGGAGTATGGTCAATTATCCTCCAACACGCACACACCTACCTTACTGAGAAAACTTAACTCAACGGCCCAGAATGCATCCTCTGTCTCCTTATAAATAAAATACATCAGGCAGATGGCCCTTCAAAATATCCAGCTACACTGTAAAAAAAAAAATGGAATCTTCTACACTGACATTTTATTCATTTTACAGAAATTAGGTAATTTTTCCTGTATTTTTTACAGTGTGACAGCTTTCCTCGGAGCCAGTGAGATGCACGGGAGATGGATATCTTCAATGAGCAGGCCTGGATGTTGTTATTAATGGCACAGCCAAGCGATTTTTACATGCCAGCCTGTTGAGAAAAGATTGAATGTCCCAAACTCTGGGTTGCCGGAGGTCTATGTGGTGAAGGGAGGGCACTTTAAGCGACCGCAGTGCTGCTCTCTGCCCAGCCAGTGGCGGACCGAGCCTGGCGCAGTTCTATGTGACTCTGTGACTCTGTGCCGCGTGCGTTTTCCTCTAGGGAACGATGCCAGATGACCAGGGGTCACTCCTGCCTCATGACCAGGGGTCACTCCTACCTCATGACCAGGGGTCACTCCTGCCTCAACACCACACTCTCTTCTAAGCCATCTTGTGTTTTTATGGGTTACTCACTCTTCCTCCCTGCCCATCTCCAGATGCACTGTCCTTCATAGGAGGGGTTGCTGCCGATTGGCAGGGACCACGTTGAAATGTCATAGCCTGTCGCTTTGTGGGGTCTTGATATAAATGTAAAAATGTAAGGACATGTGTGTTTGGTAGATGATTTATTTGTTGTAACAATGCTTCTTGGCAAAACATCTTATACCATTGGGAAGCCTGATTATTTCCCTTTTAAATAGAGCCACGTTTGTAAGGAACATGCATTTGTGGGATTAGCAGCAGGGCTGAGTATGTTTGGCCCATGAAAGATGTGTCAAATCAAAGCTTTTGTTTACTGTTGACTCTGGTGTTGTTTGGTGCATTGGATGATTGAAGTCTGAAGAAACAAGACATATTGGCAATTTAACCATTTATTTATTTAACAAACAGAAGCTGTGGAAGAACCATACACAGCCACAACAGCCTGGCACCTTCTCCTCATGCTGAACACAATGGGATGGCATCCCATTCTTCGACCATGCATTTGTCTCGACTCGCAAGTCAGCCAACGTGGTTATATTGGTCAGCACGCCCAAGATAATCCCGCAAGTGTTCACAAATGTAATAGCCCACACAATCGAACCCATTACAACCCCTACATGTCTCTACAAAATGTATGACATTAACGTAAAGTGGTATTTTGTGCTGGTATTGCACATCATCGTTTGTTGTAGCCTACACAGTGGAATGCCTGGTGATGGTATTTGTGTGCGAGCGTAATCGTCGGCAGTGGCGAGCCGTCCAAACCCTCTTGTTGAATGTTAGCATATGTGGGCGGCTCATTTGTGTGCACCGGTGCATTCAGGGCGCTAATGTGCTTGGGTATAATTAGAAAGAGAGAGAGAGAGGCCTACACTAGAGGCCTACACTAATAGTCTTGGTGTTTTAAATATTTGAGCTCTGCCCTTATATCCTACAGGTGGGATACACAACAATGAAATAGCCTGTAATTCAGCTATCATACAGTATGTATCAAGGATGATGGGGATTTCCCAACTGTTCACAACCAGAGCTTTTGCGCAGGTGTGTGCGTGTGTGTGTGTGTGTGTGTGAGTCGACTACAGGCCAGACGTGTGCAGTCTGTCTGTAGTAAAACCACAGCCGCAGCGCACACACTGTCCTTTTTTTTTCTTCCGAGGAGGAGAGGAGCTGCAGTCTTTGGCAACGCCTTCCCCGGCGCCTATTGGCGGAGAAAGGCCACTTCCCCAGCCTCGTAGGCATGCACGCGGTGCAGTGCAGCGAGAGGGAGAGAGAGGGTGGGAGAGAGAGAGAGAGAGAGAGAGGGAGAGAGGGGTTGCATGCAGTGTTGAGGGGTCGTGGAGAGAGCGAGAGAGGAGGGTAGCCTGCTCAGTTCGCCTCCGTCCGCGCCACGCACGCTTCTGCCCGAGGTACCGCAAACACGCACGCATGGCATTCTCGCCGCACGTACGCTCGAATGACCGCGCACCGTCCGCTTAACTGCACCGTCGGCCCCCCGCGAAGACGTCAGCGAGGAGGAGGAGGAGAGCCGTTGGCGGCGGAGCGCACCGGGATTCATGCGCTTCTTCAGGACACGCATTAGCCTAGCGGCCGCCGATGGCGGCTGACTGCTACACGACCGTTTAGGGCTCACGCAAACCTTCTCACCCCGCTGCGTCCTCGCCGCTGTTGCCCACCACACCACCCACCTCCAACTCCCCCACCCCTCCACCCCTTTCTCCGCGCACGCTGCTCCCTAATGCCCTTGTCTCTGGCTGCTCCCCTCAACCCACGGGCCAGTATATGGATAGAGGCTCCTTGTTTCAGCTCATACAAGAGCAGGTAAGCACAACACAACACAACACAAGGAGGAGAGGCAGCGGTGGATGGAGTGGGTTGCTATGGTTACGGGCGTCTCTTCAGCAGCCCCTTCACAATCAATCCGCCTCGTCGTCTACTCTGTGGGGACCGAGTCGGGTGGGGTGGGGTGGGGGTGAAGAGGACTTGGGTGGGAAGTGTTTTTTATAAGGGGGGGGGGTATGAGGGGGACAACGCCAACAACAACAACAACAACAACAGCAATATGCCCCCAATGCCCCACCGTGGGGTTATGCGAGGCCTGTGAGATGTCATGCATGCCCCATATTTGGTGGGAGGAGAGGGAGAGACGACGCTGCGTTGGTGTGTTTGATATTCGCTGGAGGGATTCCTGCATGGCTGCAGTCTGTTGTCAGTTCGGTTGTATAGTCGTAGCGTGCGTTGACAGTAGTATATATGTGTGTGTGTGCTTGCGTTGCGTATGTGTTCTCTTGGCTGTCACTCACTGCTGTGTGTGCTGCTGCTCTGCCCTTCAGCTTCACGGCGTTGAGGGAATAATAACAAGGAAAGGCACACGCCAATACGGGCTATATTTCTATTCCTTGAATCATTTTATGTTCAAGAAGATATATATATATATATCTATATATATATATATATATTTAAATATATAGATGGATAGATATAGATACTGTAGATGAAGGCTTTTATTATTTTTGGTTGTGTCTGCCTGTGTGTCTGCAATTAGATGTCCTGAATTAGCAGACTGAGACTGCATTTGACTAAACCCCACCAAACCCACCCCCCCACCCCCTCTATCTCTCCCACACCCCGGCCAAACAGAATATGGGGCTCAGACACAAGCCCAGATGCACCAGCGGTGTCATTTAGCGTACTGTAGAGGGAGATACTGTACTCCAAACATTTCCCCTCCTGGCCGTGTTGTGTATTCTTCCTCTGTATATAATCTTTCTCCTGCGTCTCTGCAATTCATCCCCATGCCCTGCCCATTCCTTCTTGATTGGCAGATGGATTAGGCAATCATTCTGTCCAAAAATGGAGGAATAGATTTATCTGCTGCGGTGGGTGGGGGGGGGGGGGGTCTCAGGAGGGACCTGACAGCATCTTATTGATCAAAACACAGTGCAGCCCTGGGGGGAGTTTGAGCCTGTCCGTTATTTACAGGGAGCTTGAAGGTTTATGTGTGTGTGTATGTGTGTGTGTGTGTGTGTCACTAGCATTCTTAGAGCGTGTGTGTGTGTGACGGCACCTCTGCTTACTGGCGTTAATATTAATATGGATAGATTATTATGTACTGGGTGCTTGGGACTACTGTGTGTGTTTGTAGTGTAGTGAGTACTAATGTGTCTGTCTGTCTGTCTGTCTGTCCTTGGATTACTTTAGTGTGTGTATGTGTGTGTTTGCAGACACAGCATATATGACTGTCCATATAGTACAGTATCTACGAATGCGTGTGGTCAGATACTAAGTATTTTATAATAAGTATTTGCACGTCTGTCTGCACGCGTGTGAGAAAACGCGTGTCATATCGGAGCGCTTGTATTTCTAAGATTGCGTCTGTGTGTGTGGTCATTGGTCACACTGTATATACACTTCACATATACACACATATATATATGCTTCACATACAGTATATAAACACATGTACGTGCATTTGTTTGTGTGTATATGTGTGGGCGTGCGCGCGTATGGTTGTGTGTGTGTGTGATTGTCTCTATGTTTGCAGGAGTGTGTAGAGTGAATACCAAAGCGCTGAGATGCTCTGTCGTCACGGCGATGGGTTCCAGAATCTTCCCAGTGGCGGGCAGTCTTGTTGAATCATTTATAAGCACTTCATTGAAGGTTCCCGGGTGATATTGTTGCGGTAAATCAATGACACCTCAATGACACCCCTCTTCTCAGTGATACATTTTTAATGTGTAAAAAAAAAAAGAGAGGTCAACTTGTCAATAGCTTTTCTCCACAAAAGCGAAACCTTGAGATGAAACCGATAGTTTCTCGCCCGTAAATGTCTACTTGTCACTTGTCACTTGTCGATTATTGGTTTTTCACCCGTGTTTGATTTGCTGGTTCGAATATGTCACACAGTTTGCTAAAACAACATACATCTAAGCTGGGGGCTCATCTACGTATTGTATTAGCTTGCCTAGGCTTTGAATGCTATTTGGAAAGATTTGTTTACCCATAAGACCTGTTAATAGGACCTTATGAGATGGCAGCAGGGTCCCATTTTAAGGAGAATGTGTCCCGTGATATTGTTGTTGAGTGCTTTGAAATGAAAATGTGTCCGATGATATTTAGGTTGAGTGCTTGGAAACCTTTTTGTTATTTTTAGATACAGGGATCTCCACACTCAGACTTTTATGTAAGCAAGACTCTTTAGGAAAGGATATAAGGTGGGCGAGACAGTTACAGTAAGAGGGAGTTCTTGCGGGATGGCATCCAAATTCCAAACGCAGTTTCATATACAGCTCAGCTATCTTTGGACATCAATGTTTTGTTTTTGAAAGGAGGAACGCTCTGGTGAGATATGGTCCCTGGTTTTGGCCCGTGTTGCTCACAGTCTAACACTAATCTGGGGATTTTCCAGAATCAGCCTGCTTCAGAGGTTTGTCCTGCAATGACCACTGTCCTCCTTTCTCTTGAGCAGGTCCACTGGGGCTGTTGGCGGTTTGCCTTGCCTTGCTGGAAAGGCTTTAAGGTTTCCAGCTGGCTTTGGTTGGTATTTGATCTGTGAACCTTGAATATGAACACTTTCTGTTTACACTGTTTAGTTGGTCCCACTTTAGGAATAGAGTTTGAAGCTGCGACGGTTTAGGCTACAATATTGGATATGGTGTGTTCAAGCCCCAGGGATACAAAAAATCATGAATCCCCCTTGGATGTGCCATTAGATGTGTCTTCATATTGGATAGTACAGTAGTGGAAAATATTCAGAATACGGTTGTGAGCAAAGCTATACTCAACTGCAGCGAAAAAGGAATCACCACATAATAAATCTGAAAGTAAATGAAAAGAAAAGTTGATAGTGCTTTATTTACTCTTTTAAGTTGTTCAATTTATTCTAAGCAGTAACTGTAAGCCTACTTATCTGTGTAGAAGTATCAGATTATTTTTCCAACACGCAGAGAACGGTAAACTAGCAAAATGCAAAGAAATATTTGTTTAATTTGACAAAAGTGTATTAGCTTAGCATTTACAGCAGTGTTCCCCAATCCTGGTCCTAGAGGGCCGCAGCCCTGCAAGTGTTAGATGTCTCCCTGCTCCAACACA